>MCJB01042015.1:35305-60092 GCA_002018475.1 Nicotiana obtusifolia
GGCCCCGTCGAAGCCGACCTCACCCATTGGGGTGTTGTTATCAACCCTTTGCGCTGTTTGATTTGCGGGAGCACTGAGAGGAACATGGCCTCTTTCATTCTCATTGTTGGAAGCACCCGACAACGCTTGCCTTAGTTCTGTCACGGCCTGGACTTGCCGTGAGAGATGGCCCATGATAGCCTTTTGCTGTTCTCTCAAGATCTTCATCGTTTCTGTAACGTGCTCGTCTTCATCATCATCAAGAGTCACCTCTGTACGTGTCGGGGATATCGCCCTTCATGAACCGGCATTGCTACATCCTCCTCATTGCGGATGTCGCTGATCGAATCCTCGTGTAGAGGTAGATTCTCTTGTACCTCAACATTGTGTGCGATATTGACATTGTTAGTTGTTATCTTTTACGATTTTTTCTAGGAAACAAAGAATCAAACAGATTAGTATAGATGCAAGAATCAACTCAATTACACAACTATCTAAGCCCCAACTGTGGGGCTAGACTGTTTACTCATAAAATGTATAGTTAAATTTATAGCATGGTTTATAGACAAGTGAATCGATCTGATCCCAAAATGATTTTAAAAATTAAATAAAATGCAAGACTTAACGTTGAAATCGAGATTGAATAGCAGATAACTTGGTTCCGAGAGCAAGGCTTCCGAATGCAACAGTAGGAATAATGTTAGATAGAAAATAAAGTATTATTTAGCTTGAAATAATGTGTAGCATAAGTTTTTCAGAATTTTCGTATCCTACAATGGTTGTTGAAGTTACTATTTATAGTTATACCTAGGGAATAAGGTAATCAAACCCTTCTTAAATGACAATAATGGAGGCCATTGAAAAATATGTAACGGCAGGTCATGAATGCCAAGATTCTCTATAACAGATGTATATTTAATATTGAGGAATATTCTTCATTGAATGTCATCTGGTGATCAATATTTGTTTGCTCTCGTTGATAATGTTCCCTTCGTGAGCTACCCGATGCCATCCGAAGCTATTGTCTTCAGTTTTGGTTTCCACCCGCTTCATCTTTCGTTTGCCCTCTCCCTCTCCGGTTTCATGTGCTATTCTGTCATTCGAGCATTTAACGTGAACCGATATCCAGTACAACTAGTCAATAGAATATGGAGCTCATTGAATAGGTTTGTTGGGAGGACGAAGATGAAGTGAGCAAAAAAAATCAACCAAAGAGAGGGAGGAGTATTGCCTTGACCGAATAAATGGGGTTGAATGAGAGGATGCTGAACATATGGGCCCACAAACTTCAAATGTCAATAAATAAGAGCCTCATTAAGTATTACGTGGTAGATTATCCTAATAAGAAAATTCATGACTTATTATGTACTGCTACTCTCTAATTCTCCGTTGACGAAGAAGTGACTTCGATGTGAACTATGAAAACAGAAGTAGCACGCCTTTTGGATGGCGATTATACAAGGATTTTTTGGATATTAGTATTATTCATAAGAAGAACAATCAACACGAAAATATCCCGATACTGAAAGCCAAAGAATAAGAGGAGATTTTCTCCAAATCCATGACTGATAACAACTTAATTGGTAATATCAATTGATTCTTTTTCTAGTTGCTAGCTTATTTAAACTTGAGATTCAGTATGTTGGGGAAATATAAGTGCTACATAATTTTCAGTTTCTCCATAGAATTTTTTCGATTTGAATGAAAAGTTTGTTGGGTTCAAGTAAGAAATGTAGTGGTGTCCTTCTCACTTTTATAGCTATACTTGATGTTTGTACTGGACCCTATTTATATGCTGCGGTTAAATAATTTTGCAAAATGCTCTATAGGAAAAATTGAAAAGCCTATTTTGCAAATGAAATTGGTTTTCGCTACTGTTCGGTTTTTGAAGCAGTCTCATATAAACAAACTTAATCTCGATTTTCGAGGTCCGGATAACAAGTTTATACTAAACCTAACAAAAATTGAATTTAATTTTTCAATTTCTGTTATAAAATAATAAAAGAAGAAGAAGAGTATTGCAGAGAAAAGTAGAAAGACAAAATTTTTATTGATTTGGGATAAATTACAATGGAATAGAACACCTCTATTTATAGGGAAAAAAGTAGCTTAGCCACTAAGTAACAAACCCTAATATCTCTCTAAAATATAAACATTCACCTTAAATATAATTCGATTTATAACACTCCTCCTTGAATGTCTATTCAACAGATAATGTGCCTCGTTAAAACCTTAACTAAAATAAAATTCAGTGGAAAAAAATTCCAGTGAAGGAGAAAGAGTACACATATCTAACAATCGCCTTTTGGTTGCCTCGTTAAAAACCTTGCAAGGAAAACCCAATGGGATAAAACCTTGTAAGGGAAAAAGAGTACAATGCGTATTAATTCCCCCTGATGAGAGCATCAATTCACATCTTTAAGCCTTCGCATTCCAATCTTGTGCATCATCTTCAAAAGATCATTGGTACAGATTTGATAAACAAATAAGCCATATTGACTTGAATGAATATGTTGCACCTTGAAATCATCATTCTTGATAGATATATAATGTCTTCATATAATACCGTGGAATGGCTTTTCAATATCTCCATAGAGGTAAAAATTCTCGTTATCACATTATCATGCTTATAGTTATTGCAAGATTCATAGGTGCACAAATTGCACTTAGAATGTGGTCTTCAAATCAAGAATTGTATATGCTTTAAGTGATTTAAATCCTTCGGAGATTGTCATATAAGCTAAGTCATATAAACCTTACAAATAGACTTTAGATGCATATCAAGTTTTCATGCCATGCTAGACATATAACATAGACAAAAGTGATTACACACGCCATTGACTTTATACGTTCAAGTGTTTGAACTACATGTCCAAAACTACATGTCTTCGTATGGAACTGATTCTATTCGAATTATGTCTCTTCCATTTGGCCAATAGTTTTGTGTATGTATTCAATGGACTTAAGATCATCATCTATACTTAGCGCTATGATAGATGTCGTCGACGAACATATTATATCGGTTCCAATACATTTTTCATAAAGACATAACATAGAGATCTCTTCATTCATATTTTCAGGTACCTGAACCTCTCCTGAGATTTTATGAAGTGTTATGTCATGTGTTCTTTTAGATCACTTGCCTCCTTATTATGATCATTTTGATCATTTGCTCATCTTTATTTGAAACCGATTTGTCTATACACTTTGAGTGTACCATAGACTTTGTCCTTTTAGGACTTATTCTAATAGGAGCATTTACAGTGAGAATATAGTTACTTTCTTTAGGTCCACAAATGCATCTGCCATACTTTGCAATATATTGCAGATGAATTATCTTTTTGTGAACTTCAAGTTCATATTATCTTATTCGAGGATTTAAATGTACACATGATAATTCATTCCACCTAACTTTTTCTCAACTGTTTATCCTGTCTCTCCCTCATGTTAGAAAAACTAACTTACTTTTTGAACTTTGAAAACCCACCTTTGTGCGTTATGGTGTTAATCAAAATATACACCCACACATCACTAATAATAAGATGGAATTATTTGGTTCCTGAACCCAAACCACTTGTGAGGGGAGAATGTAATATACTTTTGTATATAACGTATATCAAACTGATATACATAACTTTTTTCTCATAAGCAATAGTTTAGCTATTAAGTGGAGGCACTCAATAATTATTTTGCTAAACTAACTGTGATGTAAACCAAAAGATAACTTTCTTGAATAGAAAATCTGAAAATTATGCTCTAAATTAAATTATTGAGCAGTTACCTTGCAAATACCAGGTTGCAGGTTAATAATAATCTCACATGTAACTATCTCATAGATGCATCTTATGTGGTATACATGGCAGGTGAATGGACCTATATTTACCTTTGATATTTCTAGCATTCATGGGATTCAATCCCAATTTAGTTGGTCTATTAATTAATGAGCACAAACAACATAAGAGAATTCGTAAAGAACTTTCTAGTTCTTTAATATTTACCTATGTGAATTCTCTTTTATTTTGCACATGATGTTTAAATTAATGGCTAAACCAATTATGCCAATTGGAGAAATTATAATATTGATAAACTTCAGGTTTACACCATGACATGTGCAATTATGAATAAACTCCAAGTTTATTATGATATAGGTTTTTATATCAATAAGCTTCTACTTTATTGTGGCATTGTTATGTTTGTGTAGTACAAACTTGAGAATAAAGCGGGTAGCTTTTCACATACATATCACCCAGCTACAAGTTGTAGTAGTATAAGATATTAAATCTTTCCTTTATTTATAGTCTCAATATAACCAATCGCTTTTGCGTATACTTTAGAAACTCAATAAGTTTCTTTGAGACTTACCATGGCATTATACCTTATTGATAATCAATTTTATTTCTCCAAAGTAGTATAATTGGCTCTTCTAGAGCTTTCAATTAATTTTGTACTATCACATATACATCAGCATCTATATAGTGAATATCTCTTTCAAGGAGAAAGTTATACAATTGTGGTCATGGTCAAAATCATTATAGGCAAGATATGTTGCTCCTATAACTTTTGCTCAGTAATAATCACATTGTCATAGGCATAATCACAATAGGTACGTGATCAATGACCATTCATGCCATAATAATGAAATTATTTTCTTATTTCATCCCAAACCTCCTTTTAGAGGTGAGTGTGGTATATTCACTACCACTAGCACATTCATATTCTTTCAAAAATGAATATGTATTCATAAATCAGATGTTGTCACATTCACATCATGAATGGACCATAATCATCTATATGTGCTTTACAAAATCTCATGTCAAATCGATGACAAATATTATTTTCACAGAGTGAAGGATTATTTTGAGAATCCTTATTATTCTCATTACCACAATAATGACGATTATAATTTTATCTATTGCCACGTCCACATCCATTGATACCTTCACGGTAATAATGTTGTCTTCTTTTAGACTTATTGCATATTGCTACCACATTCTCTTAAGGGAACGAGAATGAAGCAAATTCAATGGGATGGGTTTCCACTTCTCGTGCTCACAATCAACATGAATTTGATCATGGCAAGACATAGAAGTTTTATCACTTTTGGTGGTTATAATTTCTTACAAACTCTATTAGGTTATGATCAAAATTCATTGTCTTTGCTTGTATTTAAAATCAAATTATAGAATTTCAAAAATTTAAAAAAAGAAAAATAAGGTAAAATACTAACCTTAAATCCAGAATTTATTCCAGAGGAAAGTTCATGGAACAATTGACAATCATTATGCTCAATATTATGTATAAATTGAGCGTCGTGCACGTATCCCAAAGCCCGGTGACCAAAAAAGATGCCTCTACTCAATTGGTTAGAGTCTCGTGCTGATAACATGTTATAAAACAATAAGAGAAGAAGAAGAATATTGCAAAGAAAGTAGAGAGACAGAATTTTTATTGATTTGAGATTAATTACAATGGAATAGAACACCTCCATTTATAGGAAAAAAGTGGCGGCCACCCTAAGATCTCTCTAAAATATAGATATTCACCTTAAAAATAATTCTATTTATAACAATCTCGATTTTTCAGGATTTTTTGATTTCTCCGGGTTTCGCATTTTTTTCGGTAAAATCTTCATAGCATAATAACTTGTACCCCAAATATTTCTTTAGCCTAGTAGGATATGACTATATAATGTGTTATCCAAGAAAATAACACAAAATAATGTGAGATGATTCATGACATCGTACTAAAATATTCAATAATAAAGATAATAAAATTACATAAAATAAATATAGCTAATTAATAAGTTATGATAAAAATGAACATAATCTAAAACTATTAAGTCACGCTAAATAAGTACGACTAATGATATTCGGCTTAAAGTATGCATATTTTTATGTATATTGCCTCGCATTGTGCTCATGTCTCGTAGATTTCAGATGTATAATACAATGATTTGTGCTAATTTGTGGTATTTCTAGTGTAGGAATCATTCGGATGCAATTTGGGACGAAAGTGTGCGAATTGGAGGGAAAATGGAAAGAAACGGCAAAAGTGCACATTTGAGCGCCACAGGCAGCGTGGGTGCTACCTGTGGCCAGTTTCCAGAAGCATAAAATATTCAGCGCCAGGGCTAGCGCCCCATGCTACCATGGGCGCTGGTGATGGGGACTTGTCCTATCTCGCCAGAAACTTGGTTATTTCGGTCCTACACACCTCAACTCGTATAAAAGGGGTCCTAAACCTATTTTGGACTGGGGAGAATGTTTTTGAGAGGAAAACATAAGCACAAAGCCGCCATGGAGGCCGGAATTCATCAAACTCCATCTTTCTTCCGCCAAACTTAGTAATTTGTATGTTTTTTTGTATGATTTGTTGTTTTGCTACCATGTCTATGTGAAGCTAAACTCACGTTCTAGGGTTGTGGTTCTTTCATGACTATTGTTATTTGGATATTGATTTTGCTTTCTTGATTTATCATATTGGTTTATTTATTCAATCCTACGCTTAATTATTTAATTGCTTGATCACCAATTCAATACTATCTACGAATCAAGAATTGAACTTGAAAATGGGAAATTTAAATTGCACATAGGATTGAGTAGAGCAAATTCTTGAACCTGGGCATCGGGGAACGGATTCGCAATTAGGATAGACATATACCTAATTCCCTTGCTTGGTTGATGTACAGGAATTATAAATGCGTTCTTGTTAGTTCTAATTCTATAGACATATAGACGTTAGGTTAGCTTGAATAGGCGAGTAAGAACTCAATAGATTCTTATGAGCAATATTAACCTTGTCAACCCATGAACTAGATGAATTAGTTAGTTAATTCAATTGAAGAATACAATAGGAATGTTAGATAGCTATCACCCTGGATCATTTTCATCTCATTGATAACATAAAAATCAACTGTACTTTTGTTCAAAGTTCATTATTTATTTTCCTTTTAGTTTAATTACTTTTGCATCACTACTTTTGGGTTTAATCCTTGTTTAGATAATTAGGATAGTCTAATTTAGTTAGTAGTTAATCACAAGTCCTCGTGGGTTCGACATTCAACTTTTAATCACTTTATTACTTGACGACCGCATATACTTGCGTGTGCGTTTGGCCGCAACAAGTTTTTTGGCACCGTTGCTAGGGACTTAGAAATTAACTATTTTTCTATATTAGACTTTTACTTTTATCTTTACAAGTATTGTTTTCTTTCTTCTCTTTTTGTAAATATTTTATATTTATAACTATTTGATTTTTCTCTAACTGTGTTTCTTATTCTCTCAGTATGACATATGTGGATGAAATATATGGAGGTAAGGTTATTAATAAAGATGCTTGGTTGACGAAAGACTTTTATGGCCCGTATTTTTGGGCTTGTCATGGCCTGACCTCTTGGAGATCTAAATTTGAATATGGGAGTAAGGGTTGGTATTGGGATGGATATTCTCGATTAGGCGAATATGCGGAACGACTTTGTCTTCTAACAACGTTTGTGAATGATTGGTCTAAGGAGAGAGATGAGCTTGCACATAAAATTGATAATTTTGGCTTGGTTGTGCATAACTTGAATGCAGATTTGAGTCCAAAGTTTGATGCGTGCTACACCCAACAATATAATGATGAGTTTTGTGAAGCTGAAAAGAATCTTCTAGACTAAATTGAGGAGCTAAAATGAGAATACCAATCATTAGATCATATTTCTCTTGAGGGTACCGATGTTGAGAAGGGGTCCAAAGTCATGTAAGAGAGTAGATAACATAAATTTTGCAGACTCTAATATATGTAAATATGGGGATGTAAATAGTAGTACAATTTATGAGTTAGACCGCATTAGACCTCATTCCAATTATTTTTCCATATTATGTTTAGATAGTAAGATAGTAATCGAGCCATCTGAGCCTATGAGGGAGTCAAAGAGTGAGGATAAGAGTGCTTATATTTTTGAATTTGTTGTGCCAAAAGCAAAAAGTACATTTCTCATCTAACGGCCAAGAAGTGAAGAGTGAAAAATTTATTACTTGGCCCGGTTATCTTTGTAGACCCACCACAGGAGCATAGCCGCAGACTGGATGCCATGTTAGGGGTACAATTTATAAGTTCAAAGTGGAGGAAAAAGTGGCTCACCTCGTGCCGCGACGTTAAATTAGGCGCTTGTTGGAAAGCAACCCAACTTTACTTCTTTCTTTATTTTTGTTCATTTTTGTTTATTTTATTTTTCTATTATTTTTGTAGTATTATTTTAGGGTTATGAGCATTAGAAGAAAAGCCATTGGAAGGTGCAAAAGCGAGCCAAATGGTTGGAACTAGTGTGAGATACCCTCACAAAGTACTATCCTTAGGAGAAATCTGAGTACCCCGTGAGCTGCTATTGCTTCAGGCTTTGGCCATTCAGGGAGTTTCTTGTCCACCCTTTTTATTTTTACTTTATGTCTGCGTTGGGAGACACTACACTCTTTTAAGTGTGGGGTAGAAGATTCTCTGTTCTTTGTATAGTATTATATTAGTATATTGTTAGTTTCTTATCTTTTATTGTTAGCTAGCTTCTTATTTTTAATAGCATAGTTAGTAGAATTAATTGTGTAGTATAGTAGTAGTAGTTTTATTAGCTTAATTAAAAAAGATTTAAAAAAACAGAAAAAATCAAAAAAAATTAAAAAATAGAAAAATCCAAAAACATGTCCTTTTTTTTATAGCAATAATCTCCCGTGATTTTTCTTTGTGCATCGATTCTTTTAAATGGGATGTAGCTTGAACCGGGTAGTAGTTTTTCAATTTTTAGAGTAGATTAGAATTTAGGAAATAAATGGAGGAAGAAATATGAGATTCCTAGGCACTCTTAACTTGTTTGATAGTAGCATATTTAGGCTTTGGCATGTGTAGTACCTTTCTTATGTTTTAAAATTGATCATGATGCCTTTATAAATTGGATAGCATGTCTTGTGACACCTATGTTTCATTTATTTGACTATTGTTCACTTTGTGCTTAATGCTTCTTGCGGCTCTGTGAATACTTGCATTGTTTGAGAGTCGGAATGAGACCGTCCTTAATGAATCATGTGCCATGTGTGAAGTGAGATTTTTGTGTAGTCCATGTATTATACTTGTGTCTAGAACTTGCCCTATATGTGAGTTGAAGCAAAATTTTAGATGATGCTTGGTTTAAAAAATGATTTTAGGCTTTCTTTGATCTTTTTGAGCTTATTGCTTACCATAAATAAAAATTATCCCTAATTATCCCTATTGAGCCTATAGACTTTTATTTGGCACCCATATTACAAGCCTATACCCTTTTTGCTCTTAATTGACATTGTTTTGATCCTTTTACCTCTTAAAGCACTTTATTTGTGAAATGAGCACTAAAGGAAGTAAGAAGGGACTAAGTGTGGAGTAGCTTTTGAGTGGAACCAATGAAAGGAAGAAATGTGTACTTGTTTTGTAAAATAATACACCACTGGCAAAAATTAAAAATAGAAAAAGAAAAAAAAAGCATAGTTGGAAAAAAGGAGAGAAAGATCTGGATAAAAAGAAAGAAAAATATAGATGAATAAATTATTGTCTTGTTCTTGCTAGTGTGTTTGAATTAAAGTAGTGCTTAAAGAAGAAGGAAACGTTGTTGGGGGTGATATTGTTTGTGAAATTGAAGTGGTGCTGAAGAAAAAGCACTTAAAGTAATTTTGTGATGTGTTAAAGTGCTTAGGAGGGTGAGTCACTATTCCTAAAATATATCCTACCCGTCCCTTAGCCCATATTACAACCATGAAAAGTCCTAATTGATTTTATAGCGATCCTACATTAGTAGAGATTTACTTTAAGGACAGGCCTATGGTACCAATTGCAGGCACGTGACTTCTTTTTAAGAGTGAGAGATTTTTTTTAGATACAAGTGAGTCCTTAAACTATATTTGATCATGAGATTCGGATGTGTGGATTCAACTTACTCTCTTTACTTTTGTTGTGAGGGCACATGGTTTCATGAGGGATATGTAACGTTATTAGACTTCTCTATGATGTTGGGTGTTCAAGCCATGAGTGCATTGTGACATTGAGTTGGTTTTTGAGGCTAGGATTATTGTGAGCATGTTGTCTTTGTTTGAATATTTTTGAATAATGCCATAAGTAAAGGAAAGTGTATGTAACTGCCTATGCTAGAGTTTAATTGTTGTTATCAACCATGGTCATTGGTGTAGAGTGCTTAAAGATAGAGTAATTTGTTGGTTGACTCAAGGACGAGCAACGTTTAAGTGTGGCGTGTTGATATTCGGCTTAAATATATGCATATTTTTATGTATATTGCCTCGCATTGTTTTCATGTCTCGTAGATTTCAGATGTACAATATAATGATTTGTGCTAATTTGTGGTATTTCTATGTATAGAAATCATTCGGATGCAATTTGGGACGAAAGTGTGCGAATTGGAGCGAAAATGGAAAGAAAAGACAAAAGTGCACATTTGAGCGCCACAGGCAGCATGAGGCATGACCTGTGGCCCAGTTTCCAGAAGCATAAAATATCCAGCGCCAAGGCTAGCGCCCCATGCTACCCTGGGCGCTAGTGACGGGGACTTGTCCTATTTCGCCCGGGACTTGGTTATTTCGGCCCTACACACCCCCAACTCGTAAAATAGGGGTCTTAAACCAATTTTGGAGTGGGGAGGACGTTTTTGATAGGAAAACATAAGCACAGAGCCGCCGTGGAGGCCGGAATTCATCAAACTCCATCTTTCTTCCGCCAAACTTAGTAATTCCTATGTTTCTTTGTATGATTTATTGTTTTGCTACCATGTCTATGTGGAGCTAAACTTCACGTTCTAAGGTTGTGGTTCTTTCATGACTATTGTTATTTGGATATTGATTTTGCTTTCTTGATTTATCATATTGGTTTATTTATTCAATCCTGCGCTTAATTATTTAATTGCTTGATCACCAATTCAATACTATCTATGAATCTAGAATTAAACTTGAAAATGAGAATTCTTGATTGCACATAGGATTGAGTAGAACAAGTTCTTGAACCTGGGCATCGGGGAACGGATTCGCAGTTAGGATAGACATTTACATAATTGCCTTGCTTGGTTGATGTATAGGAATTATAAATGCGTTCTTGTTAGTTTTAATTCCATAGACATATAGGCGTTAGGTTATCTTTAATATGCGAGTAAGAATTCGACAGATTCTTATGAGCAATATTAACCTTGTCAACCCATGAACTAGATGAATTAGTTCGTCAATTCAATTGAAGAATACAATAGGAATGTTAGATAGCCATCACCCTGGATCATTTTCATCGCATTGATAACATAAAAATCAACTGTACTTTTGTTCAAAGTTCATTATTTATTTTCTTTTTAGTTTAATTACTTTTGCATCACTAGTTTTGGGTTTAGATAATTAGGATAGTCTAATTTAGTTAATAGTTAATCACAAGTCCTCGTGGGTTCGACATCTGACTTCTAGTTACTTTATTACTTGACGACCGTGTATACTTGCGTGTGCGTTTGGCTGCAACAACTAATAAGTACTAAGTATTACTTACGTGACTAGACAGTAAAAAAAATAAGTTATGTATTTTCACTGTCTAAACCAATACAAAACTAAAAAAAAAAAAATAGATATCCAATATTATTATCACTCCTAGTATTGAATTGAATTTCTTTTGTTAGCACTAAATATTGATTTAATTTTGCTTTGGGTTTTATTTGAGTTATAACATTTATGGGGTATACACAATCAAACATCTCTATAACTACCTCATTCGTTCTGATATTTTTTGGATGCTATAGTGAATTGTTGTTATAGAGGACATATATTATAACATAACATAAAAATCGGCTCCGAGAAAAACTTGACTTTTATAGTCAATGACTATTATATAGGGATGTTATTATAGAGAGGTCTAAGTGTAACTTATTGGACTATTTAAAAATTCTATGTCCAAACTTGAAATAATATGTTAAAAGAGAGAACTATGAAAAAGTTTAAGAAATATTCATAAATTACATAACAATAAATATTTTTATGTGTAAAATATTATTTATATATATATATATATATATATAATGTCGGGTTGGTTTGGTTTTGATTTGATTTTCTTTTTGTTAAAACCTAAACAATTATAGCCGGATTTTTTTTTTCAATACCACACCAAATCAAACTAAACCGTAATCAAATTTTTTTCCTCAATTTGATTCGAATTATCTGTTTGGTACAAATTATCGATTTCTTTTGGACACCTCTATAGCCAATGATGACATATAAAGTAGTAAAACATAAGAAGAATAAATTCTAATTGCACAAAATAAAGACACAAAATTACCACCAAAGTTAATTATCTCGTAGCTAGGTCTTATTATTATTTAATTAAGAAGGCCAAGCCTCACCTTAACCCTCAGACTTGAAGATGACACATATCCCAGTTCATGCAGCGTAACAGTAATCCAGATTAGAATACAGTACAAAACTTAGACAAAAACATTATCCCGACTGAAAATTAAAATCCACTAAAACTATTATTGCTATCTCTTCCAGAGGCAGGGACGAAGGGAAAATATTTACAACTGATCCTCAAGCGATAATTATAAATAAAGAACAATCAAGAAACAATAATTGTACGTGTATATTAATTTTAAACATTTTCAGGAACACAGTATCCCCTGAAAGAATCCTATGATTAGATGCCTCCAGATAATTCTTATAATTGTTTTATGATGATAGCAACTTTCTGAATTCTTCGTAGAGTCCTGGACGGTTTTTGGCTTTCTTATTCCTCACGGATGTCGATCTCTTTTTAGATGGCTTAATTTGATTGGTTGTAGTTAAATTTCCCTAGTTTTTAAAAGTAATTCCTTTAATTATTCAAATATTAAAATTAATAAAAGGTATTGAGAATTCAACGATAAACCTTGAGACGTTGATATCGTTGGGACCATGGAAATTTTATTATAGGTTATTGATATATTATTTAATCATACAATTACTAAATATATACTTAATGTTGTCGAAGCGTTCTTCGTTTTGGTTTTCCACGATATTGATGGAGAAACGTATTACGTATTGTGAATTGTGACTATTTGAATTAAATATATATAATATAACTGAAACGACAAAATTATGGTAATATAATAAGGTATGAGTTGCTGAATAACGAGTAAATAATTGAAAAAGTCATGGAAAATGATACAAAGTAATGGAAAATGACAGAAAAGGTCAAGTTAAAAGACACTAGTTTTGATGAAGCATGTCTCGCACAAAAATGCACTCAAAGTAATACTCCATGCGTTCTAATATAAGTTATAATTCTTCTTATGATAATATGATTGAAATTTTTTTTTTTAAATATTAATCAAACTTTATATAATTTAACTTTTAAAAGTGAAAAGTATCATATATAAATTGAGACAGAAAAAATAACAATTACACTGCACAATTTTTCTTCTGTAATACAAGAGCATCACTTTAGAGCTTCTTAATGCACAGGAAAAGTCAGAGATATTCTGTGTGATCCACTGAGATGTCAATTTTAACGGGAAACAAGTAACACTTGAGACGAGAGTCATACTTTAACCACTACTAGCAAAATGCAAAAAAGCGTCCAGAGCATATCGATTGAAATTAGTTGGAAAGTAATATCGATCGAAATCGATCAGAAAAGAAGTAAATTGGTCGAAAAAATCAAATAACAAACGGTAAATAAAAATATCAACGCAATCGGTCGAAAAATATGGTCCCACAAAAAAGAAAATGTACTTTATCTGACACAGTTGAAATTCCGACCGAAGATCGGAAAATGGTCAATCTTTGACCAAAGCCTGATGAGACTTGCATACTATCTACAAAAGAAATGATTAATTAAAAAAACTATAGAATACCGACCGAAGTCAGTTAAAAATTTTAATTTATTTTTTTTCGCCCTGCGTGAGTTTGGGCGCAGAGGTGGGGTCTTGTACAGGAGCAAAGATTCGACCTTTATTGATTGGGTTTGTTTCCTTTGGTATTAATTGATGTATTTGAGTTGCTTTAGACTAGTTTCGAGTCGTTCGGAGGTCGGTACGCGCGGGATGGAAATTTTGGAGCATCGCTTTATCGATTGGGTTTGTTTCATTTGGCATTAGTTGATGTATTTGAGTTGCTTTAGGCTAGTTTCGAGCCGTTCGGAGGTCAGCACGCGCGGGATGGCAATTTTTGAGCATCGCTTGGCTTACTCGGTATTAGATTTGGCTTGTTCGAGATAAGTAACACTTCTAAACTTGGTGCTAAGGGTATGAAACCCCGAATTATGTGTTATGTGATTTATGTTGAAGTGACGTGCATGCTAAGTGATGGGCGTGTGGGTGTGCACCGTGTGAACTGTGACTTAGTCGATTCCATGGAATTGTGTAGCTACCTTATCTGAACATTTTTACTGCACTCTATGTGTTAGAGCTCTTGAGTTGTAATTTATGCTAGAAATCATGTTTACGCTATGTGCTGGCACTATTGGGACCCACAGTGGTCATTCCTTGCTGTTGAGTTATTTGTTTAATTGTAGTTATATACCGTATTCATCATTACATATCATGTCTCAGCCTATGTTATTGTATATTGTCACATCTCATATCATTGATTCGGGCTGCTTAGTATGAGTGTTGTAAGCCCGAGAGACTGGAGAGATTGAGGATTGAGTGAGGCCGAGGGCCTGATTGTGAGGTTATTGATACTATAGCATGTGAGTTGCCCGTGCAGCACGTGAGTTGTCCGTGCGGATCCAGATATTGATACTATAGCACGTGAGTTGTTCGTGCAGCACATGAGTTGTCCATGCGGATCCAGATATTGATACTATAACACGTAAGTTGTCCGTGCATTATGTGAGTTGTCCGTCCGGATTATAGTGCTTGGGCTGAAGGAGCCCCTTCGGAGTCTACACATCCCCAGTGAGCGCAGTTGCAAGCAGTTATTATGTTTGGACTGGATCTGCCCTGTACAATACTGAGTGGCTGAGTGTGTCGAGTGATTTAATGTGATGACTGAAAAGTGTGAGACTGTGAAATTAAGTACTCTGAGAGTATGAGTATTTGAGTTCATCACTGAGCTACATTATATTTGGCATGCGTACTTGAGATACATGCATATAGATACATTTCCTTCTGCTACTCGATTTTTTATGATATTCATGATTTCACCTATATATTGACATGTAGGCATAGGGATGTATTTTCCTCATGCTATCTGAAAATGAAACATCTTATTTTGTTGAAAGGTTTTGGGGGAAAATCACAGTTTTCAAACTTACTCATATATTTTTTGGGGGGTTTTTGTGATAGATTTGGGATCTACTGTTATACTGGAAAAGCATGCCTATTTTTCCATAACTATGAACAAGCTGAG
This sequence comes from Nicotiana obtusifolia, assembly GCA_002018475.1. Lineage (NCBI taxonomy): Eukaryota > Viridiplantae > Streptophyta > Magnoliopsida > Solanales > Solanaceae > Nicotiana > Nicotiana obtusifolia. The sequence goes on from MCJB01042015.1 coordinate 50,647, forward strand.
TTATTTCTTGTTCCATCTTTATTATATTGTTATGAATTGTTGCTAGTTATTGGAGTTGTACTCTGACCCTTGTCCCAGCTTGTCACTACTTTCAACCTAAGGTTAGGTTGTTACTTATTGAGTACATAGGGTCTGTTGTACTCATACTACAATTCCGCACCTTGCGTGCAGATTTTGGACGATGATGTTGTTGTGTATGACGGAAGCTAGCATTGAAGACGTACCTGCGTTCCAGTTACAACTGCCTCTTGTTCATGGTAGCCGTAGACTTATGAAAATCTGTTTATGTACATTCAGACAGATGATGTATTTATTTCATACTAGCTTTGTAAACTCTAAATCTTAGAAGCTCATGATTTGTACTACCAGTCCTTGAGAAATTCTTGTATAAAAGCAGTTGTATTATTATTATTTTTCTTAATAAATCTCATTAAATTGGATAATTATTAATTTGGCTTACCTAGCGGGTTGGATTAGGTGCCATCACGACTAGTTAGATTTTGGGTCGTGACAGTGTGTGTGTGTGTGTGTGTGTGTGTGTATGTATATATGTGTAAGTTGTTGTTGCTACAACTTAAGTTTTTATATAGTACTACATCTTATAGCACTAACATTTTGTTTTCAAATAAGTTACCTACCGAAATCGGTCAGTATTAGTGGTCAAAATGGTCAAACACTTATAGATTAATTATTGTTACTTATAATATATATATATATATATATATATATATATATATATATATAATATTATGATTTAGGATGTTAAATCAATTAAATATTATGTGCATATATGTATATATACATACACACATAGGATATTGTGTCCATATAAAAGTAATTAAAACACACACACACACACATATATCAATTAAATATTAAATATTATTTATTTAAAAGCTATTTATATAAATTGACTAAAACGGACCAACTTCGGTCGATATTTTCATTAAATTAATTTTAAAAAAATTTAAAATTGAAATACCGACTGATTTCAATCGGAAATGTGTGTTCAAACGGTCAAACACTAACTTAAATATACCGATGCATTTTCTCACCGAAGTCAGTCGAAAAATCTTAATTTAGGGTGCCTACAGACGGGTTTCTTCCTCATTTTTCTCTTTTCTCTTTCTCTCACTCTTTCTTCCACATCCGCGAACCTTCCCAAGTCCCACCCAAATCAACTCATCATTCCCTTCTCACCCAAGATCAAATCCCCCCACTTCGTCTCTCCCCGTTTTCCGTTGGTCCTACCCCTGCCGCACCACCACTGCTCCTCCGCCACCACTGTTGCGCCATCTCTGCCGCACCGCCCACTGTCGCACCACTCCCAAAATCATACCTCTTTCCTCTGTTTGAAGGTTAATTATCTACATTTGTTAATTTTAGTTATTTAAATTCTTTCAATTGTATAAACTAGGGTTTACAATTTGCGATTTTGGGATTATTTGAATTTATTTATAATTTTTTAGATTTAGGATTTACAAATCATGATTTAGGTCTTATTAAACTATGATTTAGGGAATATTAAAAATATGATTTACGGGTTTATTAATTATGATTAATAGTAAGTGAGTTAGTCTAATTGAATGGCTTAACTAATTCAATATTCTAGTAAGTAAATGTTGTACTTTGTAACTAAAGTTTATTATGTAAGTTAATTCTATATTTGTTTTTTATGTAGATGGAATATCGTAGTTGGATGTATAATATTATATTATGATTTAGGGTTTATTAATTATAATTAATAGTTAGTGAGTTAGTCTAATTGAATGGTTTAATTAATTCAATATTCTAATAAATAAATGTTGTACTTTGTAACTAAAGTTTATTATGTAACTTAATTCTATAAATTATTTTGAATTATGATTAATATAACATGTAATTTATTTGTTCTTTATGTAGATGGAATATCGTAGTTGGATATATAATAGAAATTATCCTAATCGTCGATTTTTTAGGGAGGAATTTATAGAAGGGGTTAAGAAATTTATTAGGCATACAATGTCACTTGAACCATTTCGGATTGGAGGGATGATTAGGTGTCCTTGTATGAAGTGCAAGTGTTTTGATTTTTCGGGTTCGGAGGATGTTACGACTCATCTTTACAGAAAGGGGTTCATGGATAATTATTTTGTGTGGACTATTCATGGAGAGGTTGATGGTACTAATGGTGTATTTCATAACATAGTTGATGGTTAAAGTAGTAGGTACATGGAGAATAGCGTTCAACATCCTAGATACCATGAAATGGTTACGGATGCTTTTGGGATGTACTTCGATTTTGAAATCCATGAAAGTGTTGAACAACCTCCTAACGAAGAGGCAAAATATTTTTATGAACAGATAGAGGCCGTTAGTCGTCCCTAGGGAATATGCACTCTCAGTTGTCTGTTGCGGTTAGATTATTAAGTATCAAATCAGATACCAATATTTCTCAAGCGGGAATGCATTCTTTCATTGGCCTTATGAGTGAACTAGTTGACCCAACTTTCAACATACATGAAGATTTCTATAAGGCCAAAAGATTAGTTTCTAAGTTAGGACTCGCGTCTATGAGAATCGATTGTTGTGAAGATGGTTGCATGTTGTATTATAAGGGTGATGTAGATTTAGAAAGTTATAAATTTTGTGAAAAACCTCGTTTTAAGCGGGTTTCCAGCAGGAAGAATGTTGCTGTGAAGTCAAAGCATTATTTACCTGTTATGCCTAGATTAAAGATGTTGTACGCATTGATGAGTTCCACTCCTCATATGAGATGGCACTATGAAAATAGAAGGCCCCCCGGTGTTATGTGTCATCCTTCAGATGGGGAAGTTTGGAAGCATTTTGATAGGACGTATCCGCCATTTTCTGTTTCTGTGACACCATATTCATGCTGGCCAGTCTTTATTACACCGTATAATCTTCCGCCTGAAACATGTGTTACTAGTCCATATATTTTTTTAAATTGTGTTATTCCCGGTCTCCGCAATCCAAAGAGTTTGATTGATGTATATTTGCAACCTCTAATTGATGAGCTAAAACAATTGTGGTATGACGGAGTTGAGACATATGACATATCAACTAAGCAAAATTTCAACTTGCGTGCCAATTTAATATGGACCATTAATGATTTTCCTACGTATGGAATGTTGTCTGGGTGGATGACTGCTGGAAAGTTAGCATATCCTTACTGCATGAAAAAAGGTAAAGCATTCACTTTAAGACATGGCCGAAAGCAATCATGGTTTGATTGTCATCGTCAATTCTTGCCAGTTGATCATGAGTTCAGATGAAGAACGCATTCAAAAAGAATACAGTTGAACATGATTTGCCACCTCCAATTTTGTCCAGTGAGGAAATTTGGGAGAGGGTTCAGAACTTCACTAAAGTTACTGAGGCACCACCTTCTAGATTTCCTGGATATGGTGTTACTCAACTGGACAAAACAAAGCATATTTTGGGAGTTGCCATATTGGAAAGATAATCTTCTCCGAAATAATCTTGATATGATGTATATTGAGAAGAACTAATTTGACAATTTATTCAACACACTGATGGATGATAAGAATAAGACAAAAGATAACCCGAAGGCTAGACTGGACATACAAGAATATTGCAGGCGACCTAAATTACATTTGCAGTCTGCGAAAAATGGTAAGATGTTCAAGCCCAAGGCCAGCTACACATTCACTTTGGAACAAAGACGACAGATTTGTGAGTGGTTTACAAACCTAAATATGCCCGAGGGCTATGCTTCGAACCTAGAAAAACATGCCGATATGGTTGAAAGAAAGATGACTCATATGAAAAGTCATGACCGTCGTATCTTCATGGACACCTTAATCCCTATTGCATTTTGTGGTTTGCCTGAAAATATCTGAAAACCCATCACAGAGATAAGTTTGTTCTTCAAAGACTTATGTTCTACCACATTAAAGGAAGAAAACCTATTTCAAATGAATTGGAACATTCATGTAATCAGTAATAAGCTGGAAAGGATTTTTCTATGTGGTTTCTTTAATGTAATGGATCACCTTCCAATTCACCTTGTACACGAGGCGCGACTTGGAGGGCTGGTTCAATGCAGGTGGATGTATCCATTTGAGAGGTAATGATCAAACCTTGATTCATTCTTGTAATTTCTTTAACGTTATCGTCTAGACAATGTGCAGGACTATCGGCAAGTGTAAACGATTTGTTAATCAGAGGAATAGGATTGAAGGATCCATATGCAAAGCCTATCTTGCAAAGAAAATTACCCATTTTTGTTCTTACTACTTCGACAGTCATGTGTCATGTCCTAGAAATAGGCCCAATTGGCACAATGTCGTGATTAAGAATGATCCATTATATTCACCAATGTCCATATTCAATCAACCAGGCCGAGGTTCTAAAGATCAATCAAAAAAGGGGCCAAAATAGTATGGATTACAAATCAGCTTCAAATCATGTGTTGCTAAATTGTCCGGAAGTTCAACCCTTTCTTAAGTAAGTGTTGACGTAAGATTAATTTACATGGACTACTATTTAATTCAGTTGATGCAACTATCAAAGTTTTCAATATGTTGCTCAGTGACTTCGTGAATCAATTTGGCCATGATGCTGTGTATTTTACATCTGAGGCATGGTTTAAACAGTGGGTAAGTGCATTTTACATACTTTCTCACATGTGAATATACATACTTGGTTACTTGTGAATATACTTGCTCACTTGTGATTTATTTAATACTACATGTAGGTCAATAATCCAAACAACGGTATTAATCAATTTTTGAAAGATATATCTTGGGGACCTGCACCTACGGTTACAACTATGTCTAAGTATTTTGTGAATGGTTACAGATTTCACACCGAGGAATGCTCCAAGTACACAAAAAGCAATAGTAGTGGGGCGTGTGTCAAAGGTGGTGAAGGCAACTAGGATAGGGAAAATGATTATTATGGTGTGATCAAAGAGATTCTAGAATTATTATATTCAAGTTGGCCAAATAAGAAGATCATATTTTTTCGATGCAGGTGATTTGACCCAACACCTAGAAGAGGTACAAATGTACACTCGCAGTACAACATAACTGAGATTAATAAAAAGAGGGAGTATGATCGCTATGATCCTTTTATAATTGCAGAAAAAGTTAGGCAAGTGTATTATGCTCCATATCCATTGCGAAGGGATAAGGCTGATTGGTTGGATGTAATCAAAACTAAGCATATTGGTAGGTTGGACATTGAGAATGTGCTAGATGTTGCTTACCAAAACGATACCTCAAGTGCTAACCAAATGGTGGATGATCAGTGAGAAAATGACTTGGAGCATCCTCAACGCATATTAGAAGAAGTTGATATGGAGGAAATGAGGACGAAGAATCAGCTGATAAAAATAAAAGAAGTGAAGCAAAAGAATTTTCGGACGTGGAAGGATACTTTGAAGACGACTAGCATGTTAGTTTTTTCAAGCGCTCTCAACTTATGTAGATTTATTTTCTCAACTCTAACATTTTCTTTAATTTATGCAGATGACCGGTAGGGGTCAAGGTAGATCTAGGAAGGATAAGAGGCCTATTCATCATGAGGATGCTGTCACGCCCTCGCTTCCTTCCACTCCACACTTGCATCCCTCCGCTGCTGATGGCCAACAGCAATCTTCTAGGCACACATCTTTTCCACCACATCCATCTACTCATCAGACTACCTACCATTCGTCCTCCTAGCAATATTCTTACCATTCTCCACCGCAGGGCTATACCCCGCTTCCTCCACATGATTCTTTAGTTACATGGGTCCATCGAGTCAGCAGTCACAGGCCATATAGTGATACGCCTGCCATCTGCTCCATTTGCTTCACCACCAACTAGATTGCATCCATCTAGATTTTAGCCACCCGGATCACAACAGTGGTCTGGATCGTAACAGGAGTCTAGATCGCATCCATCTTCATCAACGACCCCGTCTCCCTCTCTACTGAGTTCGTCTACTGGTATTTCTAGACTTCGCCTTCGAGATAGTAGCGCTGAGCCAAATGCAATCCACTTCTACGCACGCTTCAGATTCATCCGAGGATGATGATCTAGAGGAAGTGCGGTATGATCGTTATCATAGGATGATCATCAGGCCTGAGGGCAATAGGTAAGATTTATTTATTTCTTCTTTGTTTTTGCTATATGCCAGCTAGTCTTGTTTATTTAATGTAATTGCTATGTTGCAGGTTCATACCTAGTCATCAGACTACAAAGATAATCACTGAAGCTCTAGGCCGTTTGTATGGTGCACCCTATGCGACTTGGAGTGAATTTCCACCGAAGCTCGTGGACAAAATTTTCATCCAATTTAAGGTTTTAATACAGTTCTTATCTATTTAAGTATTATGCTAACAATAATTTCATTTGCAAACTAAGTGTGCCTGGGAGGACCGACATAACAATGTCATTCTTGCAAATTTTGAGTTCAAATGTCGTAAGAGACTATCTGATTCCTTCTGTTCTGCTTGGAAGAAGAGCAAGAAGCCTTTATGGGTTCTACCGCACATATCGGAGGATCTGCTAAGGCAGTGGACTGAGAAATTCAAGAAGAGGAGTGAACAGGGAAAGAAGGCCCGAGCATCTGAGAAGGGTGGCTCCTTGCACTGTGTGGGTGCAAGGAGCATGGAGACTGCGAGGAGACTACTGGTAATTCCTTAAAATATTTAATTCTATTTTTATTGATCTATATTTATATATTTTAATTCAGTTAACATGTTTTATTATATTCGTAGGGAAAAAAATATGGGAGGAAGATGACTCATGATGAGTTCTTCATGGAGACTTCACATTCGGAAGAAGAAGGCACCGACAGATCCAACTAGATGGGTCGAGGACCAGGCGGAGACTACATATGTAAGATTCATAACTACTATAACTTGAAATTAGTATTTATAATAATATAGTTAATAATTTTCTATCTTCTAAATAAAGGGTCACTACAAGACTAAAGTGGAGGAGTACACTCAGAGCTTGCCACCGAATGAGCAAGGCAAGCGACCACCCCTTTCAGACAAGAAGCGTAGAAGATATGGTTGGATGTTGTCGGTGGTCCTAAAAAGCCGATAGCAAACGGCCTTCCAGAGAGATCATTTAGGCGCTACAGGGTTGGATTGCAAGGTATAGGGACTTACGCCCAGGGCGAGGCAATTGATAGTTCGACCCTCTCTTATATGGAGAAGAAGATCGCAAAGCTGACAGCAGAGCTTGAAGAGACAAAGGCTAGAGAACAAAAGAGAGATAAACAATTTGATACCCTTAAAGTTCAGCTAGAAGAGAGGGACCAACAATTTAATGTCCTTCAAGGTCTGCTGGCCAATCTTCTTGCTAGTGGTGCTTTCCCCATTCCCCGGTCTCCTCAGCGTTCCCCAGATGTTAGCGACCGACTTCGGTCGAAATTTTTGATTTTAAATATTAAATATTTTAATAACACTGACTGACTCTGGTCGGAATTTTTTATTTTAAATTTTAAATATTTTAATAATTCCGACCGAAATCGGTCGGAATTGAACAATTTAAGAAAAAATTAAGACCGACGTCGGTCACTAATTTAAAAATAATTAAAAATTATTTTTAAAAATACCGACCGCATTCAGTCGGTAATATTATTTTGTGTCAGATAACTTGGTCAAAGTGCATTGACAATTATCGACCGACTTCGGTAGGACACATCGACCGAATGCGGTCGCTCCCCAATTGTGACCATTCTTTTTTTGAAGAATTGAAAACGGTCGGAAATTGGTCGATTTTTGTTCGATTTCGACCGATTTTGATCGGTTATTGTCATGACCCCAGTTTTGCTCCGTAGGATGTCGTGACAGCACCTAGTCTCTAAGACTAGGTAAGCGTAACACTTACTGGGTTAATAGAAGAAATCAACCATCAACGAAGAATATGGGATAAAAATCTTATACACAATTACAATTCCCAAAATCGATAGTACAAGTCATAAGCTCTACTGAGCTTGCCACAAAAACCTATAAATACAACTGTTTCGAAATAGAGATAAAACAGTACAAGTACAATAACAGAAGGTGACTCCATGGCCTGTGATTGCAGTAGCAGGTTTACCTTGAGTCTCCACAGCAAGATCCGTACAGTTAGCTAGCGATCAATTGACTCCGAATTACCTGGATCTTCACAAAATATGCAGAAACGTAGAATGAGTACACCACAGCGGTACCTAGTAGGTATCAAGACTAACCTCAGTGGGGTAGTGACGAGGGACGGTCAAGACACCTAAAGGACTAGATAACCTGAACAAGTATAGGTATAGAACTAACAGAGTACGATATCTCTAAAGAACTACGCATGATGACAACAATAATACGGTGTTTGCAATAGGAAATAGAAGCAACAATTAGTAGCGGGACACCACAAGTAATAACACACTAGAGTAAGCTGGACACAGTTTAAATTCGATAGAACCAAATAAGGGAAAAGCAAGTAGCAACTCAGTAAGAATAACCGCTCTCACACAAGTTTATCCAATAATCTCCACGAGGTACCGAACCTCAAAACTCACAATTCACGAGTCCCAATTCGTGAATCCTGATCACTTGGCATCTTGTGCCCTCATTACAACTGATAACTGCACGGATGACTCACATGCCAATAGAACAATTCTCACATAGGAGACAAGTAGACGGAGTACGTATAAATGGTCAGTAACATTAGTGTTCATCTTCTTAAACCGATAGGGTGATAAAGTACGTGTATGCTTGTGCAAGTAATCTATCACAGTTCAGGCCAACGAATAAGAGTAGAGAAAAATGAACGGCACATAAGAAACGATCCCCATATTTTGCACAAGGTAGAACTCACACAAGTTAGGCACGCCACTACACAAATATCAACAACAACAATGCCCCCAGGCCATAGCAAGTCATCACAAATCAATCCTCGGCACAGCCCACCTTGTCTCGCCACGTGCATAATAAATAAGTAAATGCCAGTCTTGTCTCGCCGCACGCGCATATAAATGTTCTCACCTTGTCTCGCCACATGCGCAAACACACAGATATAGTCTGCCTTGTCACGCCACAGCAGAAACCTCGTGCAAACTCCAGAACAAAACCTCCCAACAATATCACGTGCCAAAAACACAAAACCACAATAGAATGACTTTTATAACATGTCTCCATATTTCACAACATTTTCTCTAAACAGTGTCAATACCACAACCGTGCATAGCCCTCGGCTCAACAAACTGAGTATAACATCAACAACAACAACTATAACACGAGAATACGGCAAGTAAATTAGCTCAAGAGCTTTGGATCACAAAAAAGCGGTAGAACGAGCTTACAAAGAATAAACACAATAGAGAATACTAGTCACAATAACAATAGCTCAAAAGCGGACATCTGCGCATTTGCGATTGTTGGGCCGCAAAAGCGGCCATCGCACCTGCGTGCCCAAATTCTGCAAAAGCAAACCCCCCCCCCCCCC
>MCJB01042026.1:0-12261 GCA_002018475.1 Nicotiana obtusifolia
TTTTCAGTTCTTCAAAAGCAGTGAGGCATTTTTCATCAAAGACGAACTTGGTATCTTTATCTAAGAGTTTACACATTGGGTGTGCAATCTTTGAGAAATCTTTTATGAACCGTCTGTAGAATCCAGCATGCCCCAGAAAGCTACAGACACCTTTCACTGATGTGGGAGGAGGGAGCTTGGAGATGATCTCAATTTTTGCTTTATCCACCTCAATACCATGCCTGGAGATTTTATGCCACAAAACAATACCTTCATCCACCATGAAGTGGCATTTTTCCCAATTTAATACAAGGTTTGTTTCTTCGCATCGTTTCAACACTTTCTTGAGATTCTTCAAGCATTGCTCAAACGTTTCCCCGACTACCGAGAAATCATCCATAAAAACTTCGAGGAAATCTTCCACCATATCAGAAAAATCGACATCATGCACCGCTGGAATGTAGCTGGAGCATTGCATAAGCCGAAAGGCATTCGACTGAAGGCAAATGTTCCATACGGGCAGGTGAACGTTGTCTTCTCCTGATCTTCCAAAGCAATATTTATCTGATTGTACCCGGAGTATCCATCGAGAAAGCAATAAAAGGACTTTCCAGCTAGCCGATCAAGCATTTGATCAATAAAAGGCATAGGGAAGTGATCCTTGCACGTGGCACTATTGAGCTTCCTGTAATCCATGCATACTCGCCATCCAATTACGGTCCTTGTTGGAATCAGCTCATTCTTTTCATTCTTGACCACGGTCATACCTCCTTTCTTTGGCACACACTGCACTGGACTAACCCACGAGCTATCGGCAATCGGGTAAACTCCTGCATCCAGCCATTTATTATCTCTTTCTTCACCACTTCTTGCATTGATGGATTTAGCCGTCTCTGGTGCTCCACACTTGGTTTTGTCCCGTTTTCAAGTTGAATCTTGTGCTCACAGATTCTGGCAGGAATTCCCCGGATGTCCGCAATTGTCCATCCGATTGCCTGTCTGTGCGCCTTCAAAACTTGCAGCAACTGCTCAACCTGCACATCATTCAACAACGAAGAAACAATTACCGGTAAAGTATTATTCAAACCAAAAAATTTATACCTCAAATGCGAAGCAAGCGACTTGAGCTCTAATTGGGGTGGTTCAATAATGGAAGGCTTTGCTGGAGGTGTGGCTCGATTCTCCAAATCTAAGGACAGTTTTGGTGGAGTATAGGAATAAGAACCACGACCTTCTAACGCATTCACCGACTCCATGAACCCATCCAAGTCATTTCCATCAAAATTCACCAATATGGCTGCCAGTGCCTCACCGAAACATTGCTCTTCCATTTTCATCTCAACGGCTTCATCAACTTCATCAATAATACCGATTAGTGAAATGTTCTCATACTCAGTTGGCAGCTTCATCCCCTTACTAGCTTGAAAAGTGACTTCTTCATTGTTTACCCGGAAATTTATTTCATTGCGCTCCGAGTCCATAAGAGCTCCTCCAGTAGCTAAGAAAGGTCTTCCCAATATAATGGGGATTTCCTTTTCTACTGCACAATCAAGGATTACAAAATCGGTTGGAATATGAAATTTTCCAACTTTTACAATTACATCATCCACAATACCCACCGGTCTCTTGATAGATCGGTCAGCCATCTGCAACCTCATGCTTGTCGGTCTCGGCATTCCTAACCCGGCTTGTTTGTAGATGGCTAAAGGCATTAGATTTATACTGGCCCCATTGTCACATAATGCCTTAGCAAAATCCCGCACTCCAATAGTACACGGAATAGTGTGAAAGCTCTTGGGTTCTCTTTCTTCTGGATTGGATTGGTAGCTATGATAGAGCTGACCATGTGAGTCACATTTACCACCTCATTCCTGGTGGTTCTCTTTTTCGTAATCAGATCCTTCAGATATTTGGCAAACCCAGGCATTTCTTGGAAAGCCTCCAAGAAAGGTATATTAACTGATAGCTGCTTGAGAATGTCGTAAAACTTCTCAAACTTGCTGTCGTCAACTCTCCTTGCAAGTCTCTGGGGAAAAGGAGGAGGGGGTCTAGGAATTGGCGGAAGAACGGTTGATGTTTCTTCAGCCTTATCCTTTACCCCTTCCTGAGTCTCATCTATGTTCACTACAATTTCTGGATTCTCACCTACCTCAGCAACATTATCTCTTTCAACTTCAGCCTTTTTCTGAAGCTCTTCAGCATCATCTCTGCCCTGTAATGTCTTACCACTCCTAGTCGTGACAGCCATAATATGAGCAGTTGGGCCACTTCCACTTCCCTTAGGATTTGCAATCGTGTCGCTAGGAAGTGTTCCTTTCTGTTGTGGATATTGCTCACGAGAAAGGTCCCTCATTTGCAATTCCAACTTTTGGATCGCTGCTGTGTGGGAGCCAACCAATTCAGTCATGTTTTTCATGGACGTGTCTGACTTCTCTTGGTTCTGTAATATCCTCTTGAGCATACTCTCCAATTTAGATTCACTTGAGGATCCCTGATTCGGATAGTGCCCTTTCGGAGGAACATAGGGGTTGGAACTTCGGTTCGGAAAGTGGTTACTGTTGTTCCAATTTCCCTGACTAGGGCCAGTTTGATCATTCCGCCATTGTTGGGAACCTTGCCCTTGCGGGTTTGGTCTCCAATGATTTTGTGTTCCTTGACCCTGATACTGTTGCCTTTGATAACCTCCATGAGTATTATTGACAAAATTCGCCTCTTCATATTCTTCACTTTGCATTGATTGCACATTCTCCACTACATTGACTTTCTTCTTCTAATTTTCTATGAACAACTTTGTCAAGACATTAACATTAGTGGCAAGTTCAGCAATCACTTGGTCTCGTTCTTGGTTTTCTTTGATCAAGTTATTCATAGAAGGAGACCCAATTGTAATGCCACATGTAGTATCCTCAGAATGCCAATCTTGATTGTGTTTAGCCATTTTATCCAAAATCTGAGTTACTCTAGCGAAGGTCTTATCCATGAAAGAACCAGCAGCAGCATTCTTCGCTATCGATTGGTTCATAGGATCCAAACCCATGTAGAACTTTTCCAGCAAAATGGAGTCTGGAAAGCCGTGGTTTGGAGACCTTACCAAATACAATTTGAAATGCTCCCACGCTTCGTGCAGTTGTTCACCTGGTAGTTGTTTGAAGAAAAATATCTTGTCCCGGAGCTCATATTTCTTGCTTTGCGGAAACCACTTTGACAAGAATGCCCGGACTAGTTCAGGCCATGAACGGATGGAATTTGGAGGAAGGTTTTGAGGCCATTTCCTCGCATCTCCAGCTAACGAGTATTTAAAGCATCTGAGCCTTAATGCATCATCAGAGACATTATTTTGCTTGTGCGTCGCACAAACACCCAAAAAGTTCCTGAGGTGCTGCGTCGGATCGTCATCAGTAGAGTTTCTGAAGTATCCTTCAGCTTTTAGCATCAAAATCAACCTATGTTCTACTTTGAACGTAGCAGCACCTATAGCTGGAGGTACTATAGCATTGGTATCTTCAACATATTCTTCAATGTCGGCAAACGGATTCTCTTCCTGCTCCACATCCACCTCATCTATATGTTCCGCCATATCTTCCTGCCTACAACCACCAAAACCAACAACGTGCAATCAAGTGGAATTAGACTTATAGTAAAGTATACACTAATCAGAAATTTCAAAATCGTATTCCCCGGCAACGCCGCCAAAATTTGGTTCGCTCAAATTACATCTTAACAATAGTGTAAGCGATCGATGTCAAATATAGTAACCCAATGAGGTTGGGGTCGAATCCCACAGGGAATAGGCGTGAAACAATTATCCAATTAATGCAATACTTTACTTAGTCGTAATTCTATCAAGTAGCCAAATAGAATAAATTGGTGTTGAATATGTAAAGAAAAGTAAACTAAGAACTGCAAATTGAGAATAATTTGAACGTAAAAATATGAATTTAAGGTACTAAGGTTGTGTTCCCCCTAATGTAGTAGAATGTTCTTGATATTGATATTGAAGTCCGTTCTTGATATGCAATCGGTTCTTATTAACTTATTATCCAATATTTCCCAACACTTAGATAATGTATCCTCTTATGATTCTCCCGAATACAAAAGAGTCAAGCTTAAAGAACACCCAATCATTCGCCAAACTAAAATCTACTTATTCCTAAGTGATTTCGTTAAATAAGGTTTAAGGCCTTGAATTATTGTTATTTATCTCTACCAAACTCTATCTCACTTTTCCAAGATATAATAGCGCAAATTGGCATTCGTTAATATTTGCAACCACTAACGATTAATTTAAGAACAATAAATAAATAAATATCAAGCTTCTTTCGAAATTGGAAGAAATATCAAACTCTCAATAACATTATACCCATCTAGGGTTCACAACCTCAGTATTAGAGTTTAGCTACGCATGTTGATAACTAAAGAACAAAGGAGAATAATTGAATTCATCTTACAAAAATATAGAATTCTCAGTTTTGATCACCCAAAAACTTCTCTCAATTCGAAAATAATCAAAAGCTGTACTTTTCACTCTGAATTCTGACAAGGCCCCCTTCACACAACCCTAGAAAAGCTATTTATAGAAGCCCAAAACCCGAGGCAAGCAGCAGTCAAGTTTGACCTAGTTGCACATATGCGGATCGCATTCCTATCGCAAAACAGGAATGCGGTTCGCAAATCTTCAAATTCCATCGCAGATCGCACCAGTCAGCTTCCCTCTCGTCGCATCTGACATTGCGGTTTACATATTGACTTTGCGATCGCAGAATGCGATTGCAATCTTCACTCTATTTTTCACCCAGACTCTGTTCGTGTTTGCGATGGGAATGCGGTTCGCATTCTTGTTTTGCGGTCACATTTGCGACCGCATTCTCAACTTGAAAGTTGGCTTAATGTTCTGTCTGCATCTGCGATCTTCTTGCGAATTATGCGACTCGCATAGCTGTTTTGCGATCGCAGAAATGAACCTGCTATGCTCCTGACCTCTTTTCTTGCCTTTGCTGGCTTTTTGGACTTCTTTTCATGCTTCTAGATCTCTTCACCCAATACACTGAAATTACACTAAAATTACGTAAGTATCATGATAATTAACAAGTAGAACAAGTTAAATTCTAAACAAATAGTATCAAAATGTGCCGAAATTACCCGGCACATCATTGATACCAGGATAGCTCCAATGCCTACTCCTTTGAAATTTACGGCCCCATCGAACAATAATCTCCAACCATCATAAGCTTCGGCGATATCCTCCCCTATGAATGACACATCTTCTTCGGGAAAATACATCTTCAATGGTTCGTATTTTCCACTCAAACGATTCTCTGTCTGGTGATCGGCCAATGCTTGCCCCTTGATCGCCTTTTGAGTCACATAGACTATATCGAACTCATTTAGCTGTATTTGCCACTTTGCCAACTTGCAATTAGGCAACTGTTCTTGAAAAATATACTTTAAGGGGTCCATTCTTGATATGAGATATGTGGTGTATGCACAGAAATTGTGCCTCAGCTTCTGGGCTATCCATGTCAGGGCACAACAAGTACGCTCCAATAAAGAATACTGAGCTTCATAGGGTGTGAACTTCTTACTCAGATAGTATATGGCTTGCTCTTTCCTCCCGGTCTGGTTATGTTGTCCCAAGATACATCAAAATGCTCTGTCCAACACGGACAGGTACAACAGTAGAGGTCTCCCGGTCTCCGGTGGGACCAGCACAGGAGGTTTGGACAGATACTCCTTGATTTTATCAATGAATTTTGACATTCCTCAATCCATCTTGTTGCAGCATCCTTTCTCAACATATTGAAGATTGGTTCACATATTACCGTCGACTACGATGTGTAATGGCTAATGTGGTTGAGACGGCCTAAGAAGCTTAGCACATCCTTTTTCTTTTTTGGTGGTGAGAAATCTTGGATGGATTTGATCTTTGATGGATCTAGCTTTATTCCTCGACGGGTGACGAAACCTAGTTGTTTCCCAGCAAGGACTCCGAAGGCACATTTTGCAGGGTTCAACTTCAAGTGGTACTTTCACAGACAATCAAAAACTTTCTCACATATGCTATGTGATTTGTACTCTTCTTGGATTTGATGATGACATCATCCACATAAACCACTATCTCGTTATGGATCATATCATGAAAGAGGGTGGTCATGGCCCTCAAGTAGGTATCTCCGACATTCTTTAATCTGAATGACGTCATATTATAGAAATACACACCCCATGGCATGATGAAGGTCATTTTCTTTGTGTCTCTTTCATCCATCCAGATTTGGTGATATCCAGCGAAACAATCAACAAATGATTGGAGCTCATTCTTGGTGTTGTTGTCGATCAAGATATGTATATGTGGTAGTAGAAAATCGTACTTGTGACTTGCTCGGTTTAGATCTCTATAGTCAACGCATACCCTAACCTTTCCATCTTTCTTCGGTACGGGTACAATTTTAGCTAACCAGTAGGATACTCAACCACTCAAAGAACCTTGGAATTGATATGTTTGGTAGCCTTCTTTTCTATATTCAAACTCGTGTCTGGCTTGAATTTCCTGAGTTTCTGCTTCACCGGTGGACACATTGGGTTGGTAGGTAGCTTATGGGCCACTATGGATGTGCTCAACATTGTCATGTCGTCATAGGGCTAGGAAAAGATATCCTCATACTCTTTAAAAAATCTAATGTACTCTTCTCTGTCTGATGGTGATCAGTGGATGCTAATACGGGTCTTTTTTATTATTTCGGAATCCCCCAAGTTAACCGCTTCGATTTCCTCTAAATTCTTCTTGGGTTTGTTCTCAAAATCCTCTACTTCCCTGATGATTTCCTCGTGTATTACATCTTTCTCCCATTCCTCTAAATCACTTACATTGTGTTGCATTGTCTCATTACATGTCATGATTGTTCAGTCAACATGATAGGAAATAATTAGGCCAAAAATGCAAAGATAATAACATAAATAAATGAAGGGAAACAATGCATTAATTTAAAACTTAAATTGTGTCAAAACAAGCATAACCCAACGTCTCCAGTACTTATTTCAAAACAATATTTGAATTTCTTAAATTCCAGAAAACAATTTTTAAATCATGCTAGAATGCCAATGCTACCCAGGTTCTCGACAAGCCCTAGATGGTGTAACAGTCCAGTTCTCTGTAACATCTCCATCTCCAGCCATCTAGATGGTGAGATCCTCCTCTTCCTCTCCCAAAATCACGTAACAATCCATGTTCTTAGGCCAGGAACAGACTTCTCATACTAGCTAGAATCTCATCTTCTTCAAAATCCTAAATCATATCAACCTTGTAGAATGTCAGGTACAATGGTGGTATGGTTTTAGGCAATTTATAGTAGAAATAATTCCATGAAGGCGACCAGTCCTGATATTCCTGCATGGTGTATTCATACCCGAGACTAAAGGTGGTGTTCTTAGTTCGTGGTCGTATTGGTTCTATTATCCCTGAAGCTTAGGGTCGAGACCTCAGCCTGGCTCTGGTGTAAAATAGGGTTGTTACTATCTCCATGAAGGGTTGTTACTATCTCCATAAACGACCACCTCCTGGTGATTCCACTCGAATTTCACAACCTGGTGCAAAGTAGAAGCAACTGCACCATCCATATATATTCATGCCATCCTAGCAGCAGGTTGTAAGTGGGTTAAATATCTAATACCTTGAACTCAACATCAAACATAGTCAGACCTATCTTTAAACTCAAATCAATTTCTCCAATTGTGGCTCTCTGTGATCCATCAAATGCCTTCACGTTCATGCTCCTTTGCCTTATTTCAAGTATGCCTATACCCAAACTCCTCAAAGTGGTCAGAGGACATATGTTCAAACTTGAACCTCCATCGATCAGGACCCGAGTTATGAACTTGTCTTTATATTGCATAGTAATATGCAATGCCCGGTTGTGACTCAAACCTTTTGGTGGCAACTCATCTTCATGGAAAGTGACCTTGTGTGTTTCCAGTATTTGTCCCACCATGTTCGCCATTTCTCCGCTAGTGATGCTAACAAGCACATAAGCATCACTCCTTGAGCGACACCTTCTTCTTCTGCATTAGCCTTTCCCTTTCTTCTAGATTCTGCCACATATTCCCATTGAACAGAATTAGGGTGATAAGCTTGTAATGAATCTACCATCACAGTGAATAGTGGCCTAGGTATAGCCACTTCGACTTCAACTGGTGCCTTGGTTTTCACCACAACTAGTGAGGGCATTACAGGGGATGCCGCAATAATGTCTCCTTCCCGAATAAGATCGATGGACCCTTCTTGGTCCCATCCCTCATCAATCTCAATCATGTTTACTTCATCACTCTGTATGGTCGGGAAGAGGATTATTGTTGACATTGGGTGTAGGTTCTTTCAACTGTATTACCTTGGTATTGATTATCATTTGAATCTTATCCTTCAATATACTACATTCCTCAATGGTGTGCCCTTTCATGCCAGAGTGATAGGCATAGAGTTTGTTGGGGTTGATCCACTGAGCTGCATTTTCGGTTGTGACTGCAGGGATAGGGCCGACGTACACGGTGGCTTTCAACGTCTCATACAATTGGGCTATCAGTTTAGCGAGAGGTATGCATTGCCTTGTGGTCTGCGGTCAATGTTAGATTGGGGTTTAAGGTAGTTCTATCGGGCACGTGGGGGTGAGTGGTAGTATGCTGGCTGGGTATTATAGGTATGGTAGGTGGTGGCAGTATAATGGTATTTTGGGGATGAGGGATGGTATACTTGTGGGGGTGTTTGATAGGTGAGTGGAGATTTTGGCTCTTGGGCTACCATCACGGCGCCCACTTCTTTCTTCTTTGAGTTTCCTCCTGACTGCAAAGCTTTATTTGTAGCCTGTAAAGCTTCGAAATTGGTGAACATACATTCTTGATACCTTAATTTTTTATCCTATCTTATTGATGTCAGAGAATTTATGGTTTTCAATTACCATAAACCTTTTATAGTACTGCGGGTCGTGAGCTCGTAAAAAGAACTTATTCATCTGTTCTTCCTCTAGTAGTGGCCTTACCTTAGCGGCTTCAGATATCCAACGGGTAGCATACTCATGGAAGGTTTTCGTGGTTTTCGTTTCTTCTTGAGGTTTTGAATGTAAAACACATCCGAAGCTTTCTATATTGAATCTAAACATGTCTATAAAATCTGACGCCATACTAACCTAGCTAGACCACTTCTTTGGATTTTGACTGATATACCACAACAAGGCATCTCCATAAGACTTCTCTAAACAGCTTCATGCAAATTTGCCAATTTTTTCCCACACCCACGAGCTTGTTGCAATACGTTCTCAAGTGTGCTTTGGGATCACCAGTACCATCAAAGATTTCGCACTTTGGAGGTTTGTAACCCTTAGCCAGTTCTACACCAGGTTGAAATCATAAAACTTCATTGTTCAATCCTTCAATACCTTTTCCTCCCTCAACATTCTAGACTCTTCCGGATAGCTTCTTCAGCTCTTCGACCATGTTCTTAATGAGCAGGTCCTTTTCAGTGGGTTCAGGTGTATATAGGGCTTGTTGCGGTGTGTATGGAATTAGGGTTTCCATGTATATAGTGTTGCTTTTGTGAGTACCAGAGACTTGGGTATATGGGCGATCATCGATGGATGCTTGGGTTGGATCAAGGGTGGTTTGTGGTGCATTTTGAGGGGAAGGGCAATGTAACGACCCGACTGGTCATTTTGATCATTTGTATTCTGTTTTGTGGTTTGAGGCCACGAATTGCTTCATATGATGTATTATGACTTGTGTGCATGGTTGGTTTTGGTTTCCGAGCAATTCGAGATTGATTTGGAAGAATGATTCTCATTTTAGAAGCTTTAAGTTGGAAGAGTTGACAAAGTTTGGCTTTTTCGTGTTTGATCTCGAATTAGAGTTTTGATGGTTCTGTTTTGTTCGAAAGGTGTTTATTTGGACATAGGTGTATGCTCAGAAGTGGATTTGGAGGCTCCTAGGTACTTTTGGCTTGAATTGGCGAAAGTTGAATATTTGAAGGTTTGGAAGGTTGATAGGTTTGACTGAGAAATGACTTTGTTGATATCGGGTTCAGATTATGGTTCCGATAATTAGTATAGGTTTTTTGTGTCATTTTGGACTTGAATACAAAATTTGAAGTCATTCCGAGTTGATTTGATATGGTTCGACGTGAGTTTTAAAAGTTGTAAGTTCATTAGTTCATTAGGCTTGAATTGAGGTGCAATTTATAGTATTGATTTTTTTTTTGTGTGATTTGAGGCCTCAAGTAGGTCCGTGTTATGTTTGGATTAGTTGGTGTGTTTGGACGGGATCCTGGGGGCCAAGGATTTGTTCGATTGGGCTACGGGCCATTTTTTCATGTTTTGGAGTTGCTAGTTTTTTTGATGTTCTACAGTTCATTGCGATCGTGGAAAGACATTTGCGATTGCAAATAGTATTTTGGGTGGCTAGGAAATTGCACATCACGTTCATGAGATGTTTGTCGCGTTCATCGAGCCTCAGAGGAGATGTTCACCGTGTTCGCGTCTCTTGTGTCGTGATCGCGTAGAGGCAGAGTTGGATGGGCGCCAGAGGTTGGCTTTCGCATTTGCATACGTGGCTTCACGTTTGTGTAGGCTAGATTAGCTGTGGGGTCACATTCGCGGGCTTCATACCGCATTCGCATATTAGGAATTTTGGCAGCTTTTGATTTTTTCTTCATGATCGCGAAGTAGGTCCTGCAATCGCGAAGAGGACCCTGTGCAAACTTATATTGTACCTCTATTTCGAGGGCTTTTGTTATTTTATCACATTTTGATTTTGAGAGCTCGGTTTTGGCTGATTTTGGAGGGGATTTTCACGACTTGAATTGGGGTAAGTATTTTTTACTCGGCTTTGTTTATATTTCATGATTCCAACCTTGAGTTTAGTGTTTGATTGATGATTTGAATTGGAAGAATTGGGGATATTAGTAAAAATAAAATTTTCTAAAATATAAAATGATGATTTGATGGTCGATTTAAGGTCGGAATTGAATGATTTTGGTGTGGTTGGACTCATTTCAGAATAGGGATTTTGTCAGTTTTTTTGGGTTCCGAGGTGCAAGCCCAGGGTTGACTTTCTGATTGTAGTTAACGAACGAATTTTTATTATCTTGAAATATTTCCTATGGATTTTATTTATGATATTAAGTTATTTTGGCTAGATTCGAGTCATCCGGAGATTGTTTCACATGGAAAGGGCTTCTTAGAGTATTGGTTTAGCTTATTTGAGGTAAGTATCGTGCCTAACTTTAATTGGGGGAACTTTCCCATAGGATTTGGTCTAATTTCACTATTTGAAATGTGTGAAAGACGTATACATGAGGTGACGAGTGTGAACACTAACTTATACGTGGCATTTGACCGGTTTGGACTCTTAGGTTATTTATATGCACTTAATTGATGTTTTTAACTCATGGAATATCTTTCTTTGTTGAGTTTATTCACTCTGTTCCATTGTGTTATAGTTGATATTCTTGAAAGCTTTGTTGTTGAGCCGTGGGCTATGTGTTATATGTGTTGACGTGAGCTATGTATTGTTTTTTTTGGCAATATTGTGGCATATGTGAACTTGTTAAGTGGATTGATTGTTGTTATGCGGGGCATAAGGGTGGTATTTAACTGATCGGTTGTGTGGAGCGATAAAGGTTGCTATTGATATACTGTCAGGGCAGAGCGATGCGCGTGACTATTGATATATTGTCTGGACGGAGCGATACGAGTGGCTACTATGTTATTGTCAGGGCAGAGTGATACGGGTGCCTATAGTTTTATTGTTAGGGCAGAGTGATTTAGGTGTCTATTGTGTTATTGTCAGGGCGGATCTATACGGGCGGCTATTGACTTTCTTGTGTGTGTCGTGCATTATTACGTGATTTGTTGTGTTTTTCCCAATGTACTACTCGATGTCTCTGATATTACTTGATGATTTGAGTTGTTCTAGCACACCTGCACATGCATACACCGTAACATGTCATTTATACCAGTCCAAGAGTATGAAACTTGATGTTAATTGATTATGTACATGTATTCTTGTATATTTATTTTCTCTACGATATGGTTTGGACTAGTAGCATGTGACCACGCCGGGCGGATTTTGATATTGAGCCTGTGACCATGCCAAGCGGATTGTAAATTTGAGCCTGTGACTATGCTTTGGCGAATTGTGATATTTGCACATGAGTTTTCTATGCGGTTGTGATTATGTTGTGGTACGAGGTCTTGCCCATGTGAGGGTGATTGATAATGGGGGCACGGGTTGTCATGTGTACAAGAT
>MCJB01042026.1:12281-28539 GCA_002018475.1 Nicotiana obtusifolia
AAAGACGTATACATGAGGTGACGAGTGTGAACACTAACTTATACGTGGCATTTGACCGGTTTGGACTCTTAGGTTATTTATATGCACTTAATTGATGTTTTTAACTCATGGAATATCTTTCTTTGTTGAGTTTATTCACTCTGTTCCATTGTGTTATAGTTGATATTCTTGAAAGCTTTGTTGTTGAGCCGTGGGCTATGTGTTATATGTGTTGACGTGAGCTATGTATTGTTTTTTTTGGCAATATTGTGGCATATGTGAACTTGTTAAGTGGATTGATTGTTGTTATGCGGGGCATAAGGGTGGTATTTAACTGATCGGTTGTGTGGAGCGATAAAGGTTGCTATTGATATACTGTCAGGGCAGAGCGATGCGCGTGACTATTGATATATTGTCTGGACGGAGCGATACGAGTGGCTACTATGTTATTGTCAGGGCAGAGTGATACGGGTGCCTATAGTTTTATTGTCAGGGCAGAGTGATTCAGGTGTCTATTGTGTTATTGTCAGGGCGGATCTATACGGGCGGCTATTGATATATTGTCTAGGTGGAGCAGTAAGGGTGGCTATTATGGTATTATCAACGTGCTGAGATAAGGGTGGATATATAGGGATATTATGTGATGGCATGAGGGCGAGTTGTTGATGAAAAGGGATATTCTTGCTTGTGCTTATGACTTTCTTGTGTGTGTCGTGCATTATTACATGATTTGTTGTGTTTTTCCCAATGTACTACTCGATGTCTCTGATATTACTTGATGATTTGAGTTGTTCTAGCACACTTGCACATGCATATACCGTAACATGTCATTTATACCAGTCCAAGAATATGAAACTTGATGTTAATTGATTATGTACATGTATTCTTGTATATTTATTTTCTCTACGATATGGTTTGGACTAGTAACATGTGACCACGCCGGGCGGACTGTGATATTGAGCCTGTGACTATGCCAGTCATATTGTGATATTAATCCTATGACCACGCCTAGAGGATTGTGATATTGAGTCTGTGACCATGCCAAGCGGATTGTAAATTTGAGCCTGTGACTATGTTGGGCGGATTGTGATATTTGCACATAAGTTGTCTATGCGGTTGTGATTATGTTGTGGTACGAGGTCTTACCCGTGTGAGGGTGATTGATAATGTGGGCACGAGTTGCCATGTGTATAAGATTTGTGATTTGTGACTTGAGATTTGTGGTTATGAGGTGTGGTGCCTGTGTCGGAATGGTTTGTTTATTAGAACTGTTGTTGTTTTTCCTCAACTACATTTACTTGTATCTTATCTGTGCTTTGGTTATTTTTCTATTTTATCCCGTGATATCTCTTTGTGCCATTTATATATTTTTCTTTCCGTTGTTAGCTTTATATTGATAGTCTGCACAGGTTATTTGATTTTTAAGCGTCTTGACTTAAACCTCGTTATTACTCCATCGAGGTTAGTCTTGATACTTACTGGGTACCGACTGTGGTGTACTCATACTACACTTCTGCACGTTTTGTGTAGATCCAGGTGTTGGAGGTTGTGGACCCAGACAGTGTTAGTTTCCTTGATCGCAATGATTCAAGGTAGAGCTGCTCGATCGCCGCAATCTCTTAGAGTCCTTCCTTTTTAATTATATTGTTGATTCTCTATCCGAACAGTATTGTATTTTATTTTGAGATATTCCTATGTATTCAGCTAGAGTTCATGACTCTATACTACCTAGTCTTGGGGAATTTGTTGTGATTATTGCCGCGTAGGCTTGTATCAACTTTACTTTTGCATTTATTAAACCATGTTTTCATTATGACATATCTAGCTGGTTAACTATGGTAAGTAATCAGCTTACCTAGTTATAGAGACTAGGAGCCATCAGGATCCTTAAGGTGGGGATTTGAGTAATGACAAGTTGGTATCAGAGCCCTAGGTTCATAGGTTCTATAAATCACGAGCAAGTTTAGTAGAGTCATGTGGATTGGTAGGGATATGTCTGTACTTATCTACGAGAGGCTACAGAACTATTTAGGAAGATTCCACTTATTTCATTCCTATCCTGTGGATTTATTGATTTTGATGTTTGAACCTTTATATTTCTATTCTCTCATAGATGGTGAGGACATGCACTACCAAATTAGCTGAATAGACACTCGCACCCCCTGCTAGAGCCGCGAGAGGCTGGGGCTTAGGTAGAGCCGATGAGGAGCACGCGCTATAGCTAGAGCACCTGCCAAAGCAGCAGCTAAGGAGCCACCTGTAGATTCGATTGAGGAGCAGGCACCCAAGGAACCTGTTGCTACCCCAGGTTTTCAGGAGACCTTGGGACATTCTCTGAGTATGTTCGGCACATTGGCTCGGGTAGGATTGATCCCAGTCAATCCAACTACTTCTCAGGCTGGGGAGGAGCTCAGACTCCTGCTGCCTACACTCCAAGCCACGGGCCCATGTTGATCAGGTTATGTGTGTTATGCCAGTACAGCCTGTTATAATGGTTCAGCCTAAAATCGGGCCAGTGGCATCGGAGGAGGAGCATAAGAGACTTGAGAAGTTCAAGAAGTATTCTCCCCTACTTTCAGTGGTGTCCTTTCTAAGGATGCGCCAGGTTTTCTAGATAAGTGTCATCGTATTCTTCGTGCTATGGGCGTTATGGAGGTAAGCGGGGTTGTCCTTACTACTTTCCAGCTGACGGGGTCGTCATATAGGTGGTGGCAGGCTTATGAGGAGAGTAGGCCAGCTTATACAATACCACTCACTTGGGCTTAGTTTTCTGATCTATTTTTGAGGGAGTCGTCCTACAGACCCTCAGGGATGCATGGCAATTTTAGCAGTTGCAGCAGGGGACTATGACCGTGTTCGAGTATGCTATGAGGTTTAGTGAGCTATCTCGTCATGCGCCCCATTTGGTTTCTAATATTAGAGAGAGTCTATAAACTTATCGAGGGGCTAAATTATGGTGTCAGACTTGGGATGGCACGAGAGTTGGAGACCGATACTACATTTCAGCAGATTGTGGAGATAACTAGGAGGTTAGAGCGTATCCGGGGTCAGGATATGGAGGATAGGAAGGCCAAGAGGCCTCGAGGTCCTAGAGGATTTGGGAAATTCTACTCTTCATATCTGACCCATCATGGAGCAGGCTTCGTCAGTCGGCTAGTTACGCACTTCAGGCTACTTGTAGTGCTCTAGCTAGATAGAGACCTCAGGGCACTCATATAGGACAGTCATCTTTTAATCCACCTCTTGAATGGCATTCTTACATGGGTTATTCCAATTATCCGGAACAGACTCAGTAGCAGCAGCCACGCCTGCAGAGTGCTTGTTATGAGTCTGGTGATACTAGGCACATCAGAAGGGATTGTCCTAGTCTCCGGAGAGGTGGACTTCATTAGAGTACTCAGGCTATGGGTTCCACTCTAGTTGCTACTCCACCTGCACAGCCAGCTAGAGGTGGAGGACAGGTGGGTAGAGGGCGTCCTAGAGTGGGAGGCATGTCCCATAGTTATGCTTTCCCTGGTAGGGCGGAGGTTGCTGCACCAAATGATGTCATTATATCAACAAACTTGAACGCCATCTTAGCCGGATCCCAGAACTGTATCAGCAGGCGAGTAAGCACCTTGTCTACTCGGATGTTTAGCAAAGTGGCAGTGCCCCAAGGTGTGTCCGAATCTCATCTCCGTGCTCTCGGTGGATATTCTTCCACTACTACTTCAGTTTGTGTGGTGCTCCCATCACCATATTGATCTCAGGGATGTTTTGGTTGATTTCCATTTCCGAATTGGGTAAAGAAAGGTTTTTTTAAGTGTTTTCTTCGGATCTTCAGGTGTCTTATCAGGTTTGTTCGTCTTTCCATAGAGGTTATGTTGTTGGGTGCATGACCCTTTGACATTATGGTGGCTTTCCTAATTGTGCGTCGATGACAAAGACCGACTCACCTAAGGTTTATACAACATGACCTATGTTTGCTAGAGTAGAGTGTTTCCTACTTTTGAATTGGACTGAAGACTGCGAGAAGTTATATCAGTTGACCTGACAAAGCCATTCTTTGAAACCAAAGAGTTTTGAAAAGACGGCTCGGAATGGTGTAAAAGATAACCCTCGCGTGCCATTTTGTGTGATAGTGTACGGCCAAGACTCGATAGGAAGAAGTGTGATGACAATATATATAAAGTTGTAACAAATAAGGATGTAACAATAACAGGCATGATAATAAGCAAGGATAAGGAGCAAGTAAGACAGGTAAGCATGTAATTGCAAATTAAATACAGTTAAAGCAATGTACAAACAAATCTAAGTGCCAAATTTAGTCTATGTCTTCTAAGGTCAGAATCTAAGTGGGCTTTCCCTAGCAGAGTCGCCATGTTGTTGCACCCTATTTTGCTCTAGTCAAAACAAGATTCAACTTGTGATTTCTCTGTTGATGAAAGAGAGTCTCCACCTAATATTTAAAGGTATACTAGGGTACCTATTGAATTACTAAGTCATGTTCTTTACTAGTCTACTAACCGGTGAGATTATGGGTAAGGGTTCTTGTTCTTCTAAGGGGAAGGTGTTAGGCACCCTTAAAGTCTATCTGAGGTAGCTCCATAGGACTTAGACTAAATTCATAGAATTAGTTGTTTGTATTGTGCTTAACTAGTGTTTAAAGAGGTACAACTTGCTATATATTAGGACATAAAATTTACAAAGAGGGTTTGTAGTTTTAAAATGATATGAGCTTATAGGGGAATCACAGAAAATAATGCGGGTATATATATGTTTGAAAGAGCTTTTAAGAAATATGTGTATAATGTTTGTATTTATGAAAACATGAGAAAAGGGAAGCTAAATCATAAAACACCCCTTTAAAGGATGGATGTTCATGTTACTCTAATAAGATTGAGATATTACAAAAACGAGCCTAAGATGTACCTTGGCCTTTTTAACCTTAGACTCGAGGAAATTGTTTGAAATTTTTTTTGTTAAGCGGCAGCACTTTGGTTTTCCGAAAAGAGGATCGATTTTCTTTTAGAAGGTCAATCTTGCGATTCAATTCTGATTCTTTTAAAAGAGAGACTGCCATCTCTTGCTAAGCTATTTTTTGCTTCAAAATCTTCAAGAAAGGTTAGCAAAAACATAGCAGATTAAATATGTGAATTACTTATGATTAGTGAATGGAGGATTAGCTACCAACTGAATTTCTTTTAATCCTATGTTCTTTAGGGCTTGCCTAAGTTATTTACATAATTTAAGGAATAAAGTAAAAGCATTCAATTCAATATGATAATTGTTGTACATATGTAAGAAATAAATCAACCAGAATGCAGTAAAAAGCAATGAGGCAGTGAATCTAAGGTAAAGAAGCAGTAAACAATAAAGGAGTAAATGAGAGGATGGATTCTGGTTTTTTGGGCCTCAAAGAGGCAGGCCCAGCAATAGGAAGAATGGGAAACAGCTGACTTCGGACTTCCAAAATGCAGCGATGTTGGACATGGGCCTTAGTTCCTTAGAACTCAGTAGGCCCAAACATTGTACATGTCAAAAATGAGAAGTTCATTAGAGAATAATACTCTATACATGTTCATACATGAAAACTTACAAGCAAAAATAAGAAGAAGGTTACTAACAGTATTTTAACATTAGGAAGGTCAATCTAATGTGGTGGCTATGTATATAAAGAGATCCACGTTGAAACACTTTCATTATCATTGAACACTAAACCCAAAGAGAATAATGAGTCTCAATGAATTAAGGGCTAAGGTAGCATTCCACTCAAGGTCGAAGCCCTCTTTGAATTCCCCCAACACGTCAATATTCCCAAGGGTCCCAAGGCCCAGCGCAATGCTTGTGCCGGGGAGAGTAGCCCAAACAAGAGTTAAACTCTACTCCCAGATACCCCTAATCACTAACGACTCATTCTTCCCTATAGGTTTAAGTGCCAATGAGGCACTTTCAATGCGAATCAATCACCATAGCAACACCATACCACCGAAGCATACCCCAAAAATAGTTTTATCTATGTTTTTTCATAACTATATTTCCAACACTAGGTGAATGGTTAATACAATAAAAAGGTCTAAAGGTCAAGTTTCGAACACACATGGGAAGAAAGATGTTATCATGCTACTACTAATGAACCAAACACCTAAAATCAGAGAAAAGAGCAGACAATCCAAATCTTCAATAGTTAATGAATATAGATATGTTTGCATTTAAAGCCTCTTAAACAGAACAAAGTACTGATTGTGTAAACTCAAGACTAGTTATATCATATGCAACTTAATAAGATTACTGTAATTTTTGGAGGTATCCACCAAGGTTTCAAACATATAGCTATGGTCAGAACTTCTATATACATCATTAGAGACACCAGAACACACTCAAAGTTTCAACAAAACTACAGGTGTATAACTTTGAATAGAACTCCTAACGTTTCATAACATAACCTCATGCCACTAGTCTTTCCTATCTTTGAAATTACTGACATGCTCATCTTTCTCTAAGAATGTTAATCTTACACTAATTTCATTCGAGAGAAAGCAAGTTATTGTATCCAAACAGTAACAACAAGAAGTTTTCTTAGGGTTCACAGACTAGGTTCAATTCAGATTAAAGGGGAAAGAGAGAACTGGATGCATTTTCAATATAGTGCACAGAAACATGAAATCATGAAGGACAAACAAATAAGCATGTAGAACTTTCATTCAAATACACACATAGATGTTTCAGCTAAGGTTATGATCTTACAAAAAACAGGATGAGTTTCAATCAATATAAATTCAGGTCAACAATGTCACAAAGGAGGTTAAAGACAGTGGAGATCTAATACTAAGAAGGCTTAATTCAGTTGTGCAATGACCCGAACGGTCGCTTTGAGCATTTGCACTTCAGTAGGTAGTTTGAGGGCATGAGTAGCTACATATGACGTATTATGACTTGTATGAATCGTCAGTTTTGGTTTTCAAGTTATTCAGAATCTATATGGAAGAATGAATTTCATGATTGAAGCTTTAAGATAGAAGAGTTGACCAAGCTTTGACTTTTTTAGTATTTGACCTCGAATTGGAGTTTTGATAGATTAGTTAGTTCCGGATGGTGATTTTTGACTCGAGCGTATGCTCGAATTTGCATTTGGATGTTTCTAGAAGGTTTCGGAGCAAATTGGCGAAAGTTGGAAATTTGAAGGTTTGGAAAGTTCATAAGTTTGATCGAGAGTTGACTTTGATGATATCTGATACGAATTGTGGTTACGGGAATTGAAATAGCTTTGTTACATCATTTGAGACCTGTATGCAAAATTTGGGTTATTTCCAGGTTGATATGATATGTTTCGGCGCGAGTTTTAGAAGTTGAAAGTCCAAAGTTCAGTTAAGTTCAAATTGAGGTGCGATTCGTCGTTTCGATGTTGTTATGTGTGATTTGAGGCCTCGAGTAATTCCACGTTATATTATGAGACTTGTTGGAATGTTCGGACGGGGTTCCAAGGGGCTCGGGTGAGTTTCAGATAGGTTTGGGTTATGTTGCGCTCGTTTTTTATGTTTCGACGTAGTTTCTTCAAGCACAAATGGTACCACATTAAGCAAATGCGCTCCAATATTTGTTTTTGATTGAAGCATTAGATCCGTATCATAATTTTGGAACTATAGCAACTGAAATCATCAAGTTTCGACATCGTGAGAAATTTATGGCCATTTTAATAAGAATTGATTGCCAGGTTTTTCACATTAATTATGAACTTACCACTGAATTCGTATTTAAAAATCAGTACTATTTGCAAATAGTGAAACCAACATATCTCCTTCATTATAATGTCAAGTGGAGTGATTCAAAAGCCTAACGTGACTGGAATTTCACAAGGAATCCATTGGATGCATCAAAAGTGAGTTTCAGGATCGTTTGGTATGAGAAACGAGGCAGAATAGCTGGGCAGAAGCATATAAATCAAGAGTTTATTCATTTGGTCATATTTTGAGTTGAGGAGCTCGGATTTGGACGAGTTTTTAAGTGATTTTAATCACATGGATTGGGATAAGTGTTATCTACTCATTTTATTATATTTCATGAATCTATTTTTATTTTTGGCAATTGGTTGATGATTTCAAAAGTGAGATTTGGGGGGTTTTGTCTAAAATTTCATAAAGTGAATTTTTGAGCTTTAAACATCAATTTGGAGTCGGATTTGAGTGAAACTAGTATGGTTGGACTCATAATTGAATGTGTTATAGGATTTTATAAGTTTCGTCGAGTTCCAGGGCGCGGGCCCGTATTTGACGTTTTGGTTGATTTTGGGCTTTTGAGTAAAAATTCGACATTTATCGATTCGGTTTGATTCTTTTGGCATTATTTGATGTATTTGAGTTGCTTTTGCCTACTTTCGATCCGTTCAGAGGGCGGTAAGTGCGAGATGGCATTTCTGGAGCTTCGTCTCGCTTGTTCGGTGTTGGATTTAGCGTGTTCAAGGTAAGTAACACTTCTAAACTAGGTGCTGAGGGTATGAAATCCCGAATTAAGTGTTGTGTGATTGATGTTGAGGTGACGCGCATGCTAGGTGACGTGCGTGTGGCTTGCACCGTGTAAATTGTGATTTAGTAAATTCTCTGGGACTGTCACTACTGGAAAATGGGCCTATGGCAACGGCGGGAAAACCATAGCAAATGATAGGTAAACCGTTGCCATAGATGTATTGGAATGGTTTAGCAATTGTTCCATCCGCTCGCGCGCAAATAGATCTAGAGCAACGGTTCTTGCGACGGTTGACCACACCGTTACTATAGGGCCATCTATCGCAACGGTTTTTCCTCTGTCTGAAGCAACGAGTATTCATCTCAATTGTAACGGGTTTAAATCTTTACCATAGAGTTTAATGCAACGGTTGTAAACTGTTACCATATTACTTACTACAACGGTTGGAACTGTTACAATATTATTTATTGTAACGGTTAAGTAAGCTATTGCAGTGTTTATTTAAAGACATACTGACGGTTTGATTACGCTACTGTAATGGTTTTATTTCTATTGCATCGGTTTGTCGCACTTTTTGGAACGGTTTGCAAGACCTATTGGAACAGTTTAGATTGTCTATGGCAACTACGTTTATGCTTATTACAACGGTTCTATTAGGCTATTGTAACAATTTAATTGATATTATTACCCTGGTTGTAAATAACATTTACGTATGTAAATATTTGTAATAACCTGAAAATTATATAAATAAAAAAATAAAACAATTCATAATCCATACTGTCCAATAAGCTAATAATTAATAACCATAATAGCAAAATGTTTTAACTCAATCACATAAGTTTTACACTCCAACACATCAAAAGTTAAAGTTTTAAATGTTGATAATAAAAGATTTCTAGAACATCAACAACAATTCAAAGTTCTTCTTAAGTAAGGTCTAGATCTTCACTATCTCCATCTTCCCTGTCTTCAGTTGCTCCATCTACAAAAGAGGATAAATAAAGTTATTACCCTTCAAGGGTTGGTTTACCATTATAAGAATGGGTACAGTCCATGAACAATGCATAAAGCACAAAGTTTCCAGGAGAAAGAAACAAGTTCACATAAATGAAGAAGCCACCCATAACCTTACAAACTCAAATATATGACTTTTACCCAAATCCATAACAAATTTCGTGGTTAAATTTCATTTTTATAAAAACCTAGGTTTTTCATCTAAACCCACAATTTTCACTAATTTACATATGAAAATCTACATATAAACTATGTATTTAACTCACATTAGATAGAAATTGCTTACCTCAAATAGCTAGTGAAAATCCCTCTCTAACCAGCTTCAAAATCGCCCCAAGACGTGCAATAAATGAACCCCAAATGCTAAACCCCGACTTAAATGAAGTTCTGCCCCTAGTGTTTTCTTGCACCTAGGGTGCCTCTGCCGCATTTGCGGTACCGCACCTGCGGTGCTATGTCCGCTCCTGCGGAGTTCCTCAAGCCCAGCAAGGGCCAGCAGATCAGTACAAAACCATCCGATCTGTACGTGTTTACACTTCTGCAGACGGGATCCCCACTTCTGTGGTCCCTCTTCTAAAGCGAGCGTACCACTCCTGCGGCTTCAGCCGCTTCTGCATCCTCCCCAATCGCACTTGTGCGTTCGCAGGTGAACACGAAAACCCGTGCAGTCCATGGCCAACTGTTCTAGTGCCGCTTCTACGACCTAACCCACGCACCTGCGAGCTCGCACCTGCGGCCCAAAGCTCGCAGGTGCGGGCACATCAGAATTGGTGCACTAGCAGCCCTTTTTGAGTGTTAACTCAAACCGTGCATCGTCCGAATGGCATCCGGGGCCCCCGAGGCCCCGTCCAAATGTACCAACAAGTTTGAAATCATAAAAAAAACTCGCTCAAACACTTAGAACGCATAAAACAACATCAAAACTAAGAATCACACCTTAAACTAAATTGAATCAATTTAGGAACTTCAAGTTCTTCAACTTACTCCGAGCGCGCCGAAACATGCTTAAACTACTCGGAATAACACCAAATTTTGTGTGCAAGTCTTAAATCACCATACGGAACTATTCCCGGGCTCACAATTTCAAATGGACCTTGATAACACCAAAACCTACTCCAAAACAATTATAAAGAACTTTAAAACCTTTAATGAGCAAAGTTTCACTATTAAGCGCTGAAACGCTCCCAGGACGTTCAAAATTCGATTTGAACATATGCCCAGGTTTGAGATCATCATATGAACCTATTAGAATCGCCAAATCCCGGTTCCGAAGTCGTTTACTCAAAATGTTGACCGAAGTCAAACTTAGCCTTTTACACCCAAACTAAAGAACCAAGTGTTCCGATTTCAACCCGAACCCTTCCAAATCCCGAACTAACCATCCCTGCAAGTCATAAAACAGTAAGAGCACATACGGGGAATAGGTTCTAAAAATCAAAACGACCGGTTGGGTCGTTCCTAGGCAATGTTAGGTAACCTTTTATTTAAACCACAAGCATTAGTAGAACAGACTAGTATGGATAGAATATTTTTTGGAGAATATAATTTAATATTCTTTACATCGTCAAATATGTCATTTAGAGTTTTACCAGAATACGTCATAGATAGACCACAAAGATGTTTGATTGATAATTTATGGATAGAATATAATAAAAAAGACAATAAATATTCACAGCAGTTATTAATGCTTTATGTCAGTATTTGACAGACAAAAACCAAGAAAAAGGATTTAAATATTATGTATTTATACATGGTAAGACAAATGGTGTTTTTCAGTCATGGTTAGAAATACTAGACTCTATTAAAGATCTGGAAAAATCTCTTTTTAAAGGTTTTAATAATTTCACTGAAGCCTTAGACTATACAAGGGGTATTTTAGGACCAAATTTACTATATCTCTCCAGCACTCAGACAAAACCCAGCAAAAACTCCTCAATATAATACCCAAAAAGATACAGACAAGATAATTTTATGTGATCATTGTTCTTCAATGACTGAAGCCTTTAAGAGACTTAATCAAAAGAATGAGTCTTTAGTACAGGAAAAAGCAAGACTAGTGGAGCAGGTTAAAGTATTAGAGCAAAGACTCTAAACAGTAAAGTTTGAGTTAACATAATCCTTGACTCTAGTAGTCTCAGACAAGGTATAATTCACTGCAATTGAGTTCTCCATCTCAATCTCAAAATAAAATGGATGAGAAGGGTGTGCATTCTCCAATGATTGCAATGAAATCCACTGTATTAGATAAAGATACAGCTAGTCCGGTTCAAATGGTAGCAGGTAAAGATTTATCAAATCCGTTTATGGCTGCCACTTTGCCCAAAAGTGAAGATAAAGGTTCATCAAGCCAAACAAGACGAAGACTACCTAGAACATTGGTGCAAGGAGAAGCATTGAAAAAGAAAGGAACAAATTCAAAAAAGAAAAAAAATAATAAAATAGAAGATATAGTTAAGCAAACATTAGAAAATTCTTTCAAGACAAAGACGAACTAGACAAACATATTATCAAAAATTCCAATACAGAAATAAATCTTAGTCTAGAAATGTCCCAAAGATTAGGTGAAGATGGTAATTACGAAGATGAGAACTACCTAAACTATCAAGATGCTCAGGATCCAAATGATGATTCGGAAATGATTTTTGACTCGATAGCTCTACATAATCTTGACACGTAGAATAAAATTTTAAGAACAAAACAGAAGACAAGACAACAAATAGTGAAGAATTACTCTGGCACAAGATCTACAATAATGAAAAAGACATGTGAAGAAAGAAGAAACGACATAAAGTAGTGCTGAAAAGACTTTAGAGTCTTTGAATAATTATAAAGTGACAAATAAAAAGGACTCATCTTTGCTCAAGCCATGTGACGATGGGGCCCAATGAAGTACTCGGCAAGGCTAGAAAAGAAAGGTTTCTGAATATGTTTGAAGTCCGTTTTAAAATCCAATCCAAAGACTCGGCTATATAAAGGGAGCAAGAATGAAGAAGAGAGACACAACTACAAGAGCCATTTGAAGAAAAAACATCCAATTTCCCTCTTCCTTTATCATCCATCATTCTTCAAAACCTTGTACCCTTTGTAAAATATTTCCCTATGTATACTTTAGTATTTTCTATCTCAAGCCTGTAAAATAAATAAAGTTGTATGCTTTAGTGTGCAAGTTTTTTATTTGCAAGTCCAGTAAACTCTTTCGGGTTCACCGAAAGGGAAATCTCTCTCCTGTAAACATGTAAGTTACTATTTTTATGTAAAAAATATGTTTCTATTTTTTACCCTGAATTTATTACAGTTTTATATTATGTATTTAATTTCTTAACTGTAAGCTAGTAAATAATTAAAAAAACTACTCTAAGTATATGGTTATCTTTCTAACTTCTTAATAAATTTGATGGATTAACCTGTAAATTCTTAGGAAAGACCAGTAAATATTAGACCAAAATATTACCACAAAGGTGTTAAAATCAGCAAATATGTTTAACTGCAGTCAGGGTGAGGTTAAAGAAAGAGGAGTTAAGAAAAAGGTTGGAGAGAAGCGATGAACAGAGTTAAAAAAAAAGTATATATTATGGGGTAATGTCAGTTCATAATTTTGATAAATTATTAACAACTCAAGTTTGCAGATTAAGAGAGAGCGAGTAGCGAGTAGGAAATCATAAAGTTTAAAGTTTATTTCTATTCATCCCTGATATGTTTAAACTTTTGGGGATGAATACAAATAAACTTTAAACTTTATGTTTGTAAATGGTGATAACTTTATGATTGTAAAATCATACTCGGCACTCTCTCTCTTGATGTCACAACCCAGAATCGCGTCTGTCGTGATGGCGCCTATCTCAATACTAGGCAAGCCGACAACCTCAATAAACCACAATTTCTTTTAAGTTTGAAAACATAATAGTTAAATTCAATACCAAAAATCTCACCAATACCGACATAAAACACTAAGTCATCAATCTCTCCAGTCTCTCGGGCTCACAATGTCATGAAACTAGCCCAAAGTGATGATATGATGTATCAATAAATAACGACAGAAACTGAGATATGATATAATTACAGTTTAAACATATAATTCGATAGCAGAAATGACCCAGTGGGTCCCAATAATACCAATGTTTTCCTAAGCATGATTTCTAACATGAGTCATAGCTCAGTTTCTCTAACACATAAAAATACATTGAAAGAAAAGTTAATTGACTATAGAGCTCTACGAAATCAACCGAGCCTCAATTTCTACGGTGCACGCCCGCACGCCCGTCACTTAGCATGTGCGTCACCTCCAAACAATTCACATAACACGTATAATCAAGGTTCATACCCTTAGCTCCAAGATTAGAGATGTTACTTACCTCAAATTGTGTAATTCTTTATTCTGCTATGCCTTTGCCTCGCGAATCGGCCTCAAAATGCCTCGCATCTAGTCACAAATAATTCGATTCAGTCAATACAAATTATAGGAATTAATTCCCTATGAAAATACTAATTTTCCAACAAAATCTGAAGTTGCACCCAAAAATACCCATGGGGTCCACGTCTCGGACCCCGACAAAAGTTACAAAATATGAACGTCCATTCAACCATGAGTCTTACCATACCAAATTCCAACAACAACTCGACCTTCAAATATAAATCCTTATTTTGAAATCATTATGCTCAATTCTTCTAATATCACCACAAAAACACGTAATCTAGTCGAAATTGTCACGACCCAATTCTCTTATAGGTCGTGATGGCGCCTAGCTCCGCCGCTAGGCAAGCCGACAGTAAACTATCATTTGATTTTTCCTTTTTAATCAGTATTCAAGTAATTAGCTTTCCATTAATTAAACGGTTATGAAACAACAAATTTAAATAAATAAGATGAAAGCGGCTAACCGAAATCATAACAACAGCGATAATCCCAAAACCATACAGTCTACTAGTGTGTGTGCCAAGACATGGTGTCACAAGTGTATGAGCTACTAGTAGAATATACAAAACTCTAAGCTATTGTCCGAAATGAAGTCGACAGAAAAGCAAAACATAAAAAGAAGACTTCGGGTGCTGCAGAACGGCTCGGAAGGCAGCTCACTGCTCAGTCTCGGAGCGTCAAGAGTGTGCGCCTGGGTGACTACTAGATGCACTTACCTCGGAACCGGCACGATCATTGCAGAAGTGTATCGTGAGTACATAAACAACATGTACTCAGTAAGTATCAAGTCTAACCTCGAAGAAGTAGTGATGAGGGGTCGACTTTGACACTTACTATGGGCTAACAATACATGCAGGAATTATAAATAAGCATGGATTATGTAAAACAAGTAATACAACTTAGAAACAAGTAGAGAATACTAATTCTTTCACTATCAACAAATTTTGAGTCAATTCCTGTCGTTTAAATAATTATAACCGCTCATGCCATAAAATAATATCAAGTAAAATTAGGCTCCGAGTATTATCACGCACAATTTATGCCGAGGTCGTACGGCCTGATAGAGAAATATATTGTGCACTGCTGAGGGTCGAATGGCACGAACCATAGTTGCATCTATTAACCTGCTGAGGCGAACGGCCCGCTCCCATGAGAGTAGTGGAATATACCTCGCTCGCGAAAATACTTGCAACGCGAGTGAACATCGATTTCTCAAAGTTATTATATATTTCTTCAATTCTTTACAAAAGTAAGGAGTCTAAATAGCTAACTTTAAATCTTGAAGTCCTCAATCTCAGCTCTAATCAAGACAATTAATAAGCATAATCAAATAACGGTGTCAACAAAGCATGATGTACACCTAAGACTACCCGGACATCACATGGAATATAGCTATGCACGGGCTCTCATCACCTAGAGCGTACATAGCTCCCCACACAAGTAATTTGCAACAAAACACACCTAAGGGAATGAGTTCCCTCTTAGAAGGTTAGGCAAGAGACTTACCTCGTTCTCAAGTCCACTTTCAGTCCTCAAATATGCTTTAAACCCTCAACTCGGTGCCAAACGACTCCAAACTAGTCAAAAGTTACATAAAATAATCGATACATGTTCAAAAATTCATATTCTAGCTATTAAAGTGATTACCCAGCCGCAATTGAAGGGTTCCTAAAATTCACCCCCGGGCCCACGTGCCCGAATTCCGGAA
Source organism: Nicotiana obtusifolia (assembly GCA_002018475.1). Classification (NCBI taxonomy): domain Eukaryota; kingdom Viridiplantae; phylum Streptophyta; class Magnoliopsida; order Solanales; family Solanaceae; genus Nicotiana; species Nicotiana obtusifolia. The sequence continues at coordinate 27,839 of MCJB01042026.1, forward strand.
GTTTTAGAAGAAAGTTGTTACCCATAACCTCATGAATTCAAATATATAATTCTTACTAAATTACATAGCCATTTTCATAGTTAAATCTCATTTTTATCAAAACATAGGTCTTTCATCTAAACCCATGATTTTCACCATTTTACATGTTAAAATCTACGCATAATCTATATTTTAAATCATATTGTATAGAAATTACTTACCTCAAAATGCTAGGTGAAAACCCCCTTCCAAGAACTCTCGCCCAAGAGATGAGTGAAAATGAGCCAAAATAGCCTAAGTCCCGCATTAAATGGACCATTCTGCCTTCAGTGATTTCTCATCTGCAGAGGTTGGCCGCTTCTGCTACTTCGCATCTGAGGAAAAATCATCGCAGATGAGGCCCTTGCCCAGTTGGCCTAGAACCGCTTCTACGGGTCCGCTCCTGTGCCGTACCTACGGCTTTGGTCGCTTCTGCGGTGCCTTCTACCGCACCTGCGCGTTCGCATGTGTGCGCACTCGCCCGCATCTGCTGTTCCTAACCTGCTTCTCCTTTGCCGCTTCTGCGTCTGCTCGCCCACTTCCGTGAGCTCGCACCTACGGCTAGTCCTCCGCAGCTGCGATTGCACCAGAAGCCTGGTGCTTCAGCTATTGCTCCAAAGTCCAAACTTGGTCCGTGCCTAGTCCGATTAACAGCCGAGGCCGCCCCCCCCCCCCCCCCCCCC
>MCJB01042026.1:28559-85432 GCA_002018475.1 Nicotiana obtusifolia
CCCCCCCCCAAATATACCAACAAGTGTGAAATCAAAAAACGAACTCGTTCGAACCCTCAAAACACGTAAAACAACATCAAAACAAAGAATCACACCCTAAACCAATTCGAATCAACTTATGAACTTCAAGTTCTTCTAATTTACTCTGAATGCACCGAAATGTACTTAAACTACTCGAAATGACACTAAATTTTGCATGCAAGTCTTAAATCACCATACGGAACTATTCCCAGGCTCGAAATTCCAAACGGACCTCAATAATACCAAAACCTACTGCAAACCAATTTTAAAGAACTTTAAAACCTTTAATGGGCCAAGTTTCACTATCAAGCGCTGAAACGCTCCCCGGTCATCCAAAATCCGATCTGAACGTACGCCTAAGTCCGAAATCATCACATGAACCTGTTAGAACCGTCAAATCCCAGTTTTGAAGTCGTTTACTAAAATTATTGAATGAAGTCAAACTTAGCCCCTTTTTGCTAACCTTAAGGAACCAAGTGTTCCGATTTCAACCCGAACCCCTCCAAATCCCGAAATAACCATCCCTGGAAATCATAAAACAGTAAAAGCACATATGGAGAGTCTCATTTAGGGGAACGGGGTTCTAGAAAGCAAAATAACCGGTCGCGATTTAAAGAAATATTTAATGATAATCCAATATATAAGTGACTTACCTCAAGTTCTCCGGTGAATTCTCTCTGAAAAATCGCCTCAACCCATGTTTGGAATGTCCAAAAATGAGAAAATCTCAAACCCCTCTATTTTTGTACACTGCCCAAAGGTTCCGCACCTGCGGAATTTTTAATCGCTTCTGCGGTTTTTCTTCCGCTTCTGTGCCATTCTCGCTTCTGCGGACTCGCTTCCGTGAAGAAGCGTCCGTTTTTGCGATCAGGTGCACTCTTAGTGATGCATTCATCTGCGACCATGTTGTCGCTTTTGTGATATTTCGTCCTCTTCTGTGGACCACACACTTATGCGATTCCAGAATCGCTTCTACGAGCCAGTTTTCGAGGGCGGTTGCATCAGATGGCAGAAATTTCCAGATTTCTTCTAAGTCCGAATTTGATCCGTTAACCATCTGAAACTCACCCGAGGCCCCTGGGACCTCAACCAAACATACCAACAAGTCCTATTATATGGCAAGAACTTAGTCGAAGCCTCAAATCACATCAAATAACAATTAAAACACGAATCAAACCCCAATTCAAGCTTAATAAAACTAAGAAATTCCAATTTCTTTATTCAATGCCGAAACCTATCAATTCAAGTCCGATTGACCTCAAATTTTGCACGTAAGTCATAAATGGCATAACAGGCCTGTTCCAATTTCCAAAATCGGATTCCGACCCCGATATCAAAAAGTCAACACCCCGGTCAAACTTCCAAGCTTAAATTTCTGTTTTAGCCATTTTAAGCCTAATTTAACCACGGACTTTCAAATAATTTTATGGACACGCTCCTAAGTCCAAAATCACCATATGGAGCTATTGGAATCATCAAAATTCTATTTCGAGGTCGTTTACACATAAGTCAACCTCTGGTCACTTATTTCAACTTTAAGCTTTAAACCTTGGAACTAAATGCTCAAATTCATTCCAAAACTTCTCCGGACCCGAACCAATTACCCCGGCAAGTCACATAACAATTCTAAAGCATAAATGGAGTAGTAAATTGGGGAATGAGGTTGTAATTCTTAAAACTACCGGCCGGGTCGTTACACTTAATCTATAAAATTGTATTGTTAATAATTTATCAAAATTGTGAACTGACATTACCCCGTAATATATACTATCTTTTTTTTAACTTTGTCCATCTCTTCTCTCCGACCTTTAGCTTAAGCCTCTTTCTTTAACATCACCCGGCCGCAGTTAAACATATTTACCTATTTTTACACCTTTGTGGTAATATTTTGGGCGAATCTTAACCGTTCTCTCCTAGGAATTTACAGGTTAATCCATCAGATTTATTAAGAAGTTGGAAAGATAACTATATACTTAGAGTAGTTTTTCAGTTATTTACAAACAGGCAGTTAAGAAATTAAATACATAGTAGCAATTAAGAAATTAAATACATAATATAAAACAGTAAATAAATTCGGGGTAACAAATAGAAACATAATTTTTAGATAAAAATAGTAACTTACATGTTTATAGGAGAGAGATTTCCCATTTCGGTGAACCCGAAAGAGTTTACTGGATATGAAAATAAAAAACTTTCACACTAAAGCATAAATTTATTCATTTTACAAGCTTGAGATAGAATATACTAAAGCATACATAGGGAAACATTTTACAAAGGGTATAAGGTTTTGAAGAATGGTGGATGATAAAGGAAGAGGGAAATTGGATGTTTTTTCTTATGATGGCTCTTGTAGTTGTGTCTCTCTTCTTCAATCGTGCTCCCTTTATATAGCCGAGTCTTTGGAGTGGATTTCAAAACGGACTTCAAACATATTCAAAAACCTTTCTTTTCTAGCCTTGTCGGGTACTTCATTGGGCCCCATCATCACTGTCACGACCCAAATCCCAAACCCGGTCGTGATGGCGCCTCTCGTGAAGACAAGGCCAGCCAATTCGAACCATAACTCATTTTAAGCAATAAGTTTAACAAGAGAACAACACATCATAGTTTAATAGCGATCATTTGCGGAAAAACATAGTGAACCATCCCAACAGCACGAACCGGGGTGTCACAAAGTCATGAGCAACTAATGAAATCCTAATAACAAGATTACTATTATAATATCTGTGGCACAGTTGTTCGAAGAAAGTGGAAATAACAATATAAAGAGATACGGGGCTGCGGACGCCAACAGCTACCTCGTAGTCTCTGAGTCACCGCTCTGACAATCGTAGTCAATGCCTCGGAGCGGAATCAGTAACGCCTGAATCTACACACATGGTGCAGGGAGTAATGTGAGTACTTCCAACTCAGTGAGTAGCACATATAAATAATGACTGAAAGTAAGGAAACACGTAAAGCACAAGGCAATGCATAATGAAGCAGTAAATCATTATTTGAAAGCAGTAAATCAGTAAGAAATCATTTAAAAATCTTCCCAGCTCTGGTTACCAGTTGCCATTGTTACCAACTGTAACCTACAGTTGTCATTGTTACCAACTGTAATATTCCTGGGCTCAGTATCAATCTCACAGCTCTGGTTACCGGTTGTCATTGTTACCAACCATAACCTACAGTTGTCATTGTTACCAACTGTATTATCTCTGGGTACCCTGCACTCACTGGGGGTGTACAGACTCCGGGAGGGGCCCCTTACGGCCCAAGTGCAATATCAAGCCACATCGTGGCATACATCTAGGCCCTCGGCCTCATATCACTCAGTAAAACCTCAAACCTGGCCCCGGCCGCACTCAGTCAGAAAATCATCACAAGCCCCTCGGGCATAGTAAAACAGTAGTTCTCAGCCCAAACATCATTTCAAATATTGTGTAAATCTCAAAACTGAGTAAAAAGTGGTTGAGTTGTACAATAGTGGAAACAACATGACTGAGTTCAAGTAATAAGTACAAATAGTGAGGAAATAGTGATAAAAATCCCCGGAGGTTGGCACGAAGCCCAAATATGGCAATCAGCCCAAAACATGATGATATCAAATAGGTTTTAATCAAATATGTAGTAAAAATCATCAATCGGGACGGACCAAGTCACAGTCCCAATAGTAAACGACCCCACGCTCATCATCGAGCGTGTGCCTCACTTCAACATAACACTACGATGTGCAAATCCGGGGTTTCGAACCCTCAGGACATCATTTACAATCACTACTCACCTCGAACCGGCTAAATTCGTAGCCCGCGACGTCTTTGCCCTTCGAATTGGCCTCTACGTGCGTCGAATCTATCCAAATTCAGAACAATTACGTCACAATATGTTGAGGGAACAAAGCCCACACGAAAACAATCAATAAATACTAAGAAATCCCAAAATTAGCAAAAACCCGAGCCCCGGGCCCACTTCTCGAAATTCAATAATTTTTCACCTCAACGGGTTCCTTATCTTCCCCCAAGTTCAATCATACAAGATTTATCGAATTCCGACATTGGTTCGACCTCCAAGTCTTAAAATCTAAACTTAAGGGTTTTTCCACAATTTCTCCAACTTAATCACAATTACAAGCTAGAATAGCAGTAGGTTTGGGTAATTTTGACCAAGATTAAGTCAAGAATACTTACCCCGATGTTTTCCCTTGGGAATCTTCCAAGAATTGCCTCAACACTTCCTTCAACCCGAGCTCTGTAGCTCCAACAATGTTCAAGATGGGAAAACTCCTCCTCTTGAGAATTTGTCCAAGAAAATATCCTTTGGATATGATTTTAAGGTTGATTTGCAGTGATTCTATGGTGTTTGGAGGTGTTCCTCTTTGTGGGTAACGGAAAATGGCTTTTGCATGGCAAATGGGCACTGATTTCTGATTATAAAGGGGCCAAAAATCGAGACAAAAACACCCCTGTCCGGCCCTATATGCGATCGCATATCTGTCGCAGAACAAATATGCGGTCCGCATATTTGACGTGGCCACCGCAAAAGTGGCCCTAGCCTTCACCGCAATTTCAACATGAAGCATGGTTCGCGGTCCGCATTTCAGGTTTGCGATTGCATTTTCGACCGCATTCTTGATGTTAAATTTTGTTCAGTTTTCTGTCTCAGTTTGCGGTCTCAATGTCAGATCTGCGGTCCGCATGCTACATATGCGGTACGCATTTCCTACCGCATTTCTGACATAAACTTTGCCTAGGAACCTGCCTGGGTTTGCGATCTCTTGGAGAGATATGCGGTCCGCATTTGAGAAATGCGACCGCATTCTCGACACCTGGTTTTTGCAACTTTCTTTTCCAACGATGAATTAGTCCGTTTAACCACCCAAAACTTACCCGAGGCCTCTGTAATCTCAACCAAACACGCCAACATACTCCATAGCATCATTCAAACTTGTTCCAACCTTCGGAACGCTCAAACAACTTCTCAACGCCCAATTCGAGTCGGATTCAAGCCTAAGGATTTCAAAATCCTCTAAATCGCTCTGTTGATCTAAACCCAACCAAACCTTGTCTGAATGACCCGAAATTTTGCACGCAAGTCTTAAATCACATATCAAAGCTACAGCAACTTTCGAAATCCCATTCCGACCCCCGGATCAAAATCTCGCCTAACACCCGAAAATTGCCAAAATGCTAACTTCGCCAATTCAACTCTAGTTCAACACCAGACCTCCAAAACTAATTCCAATCCCACTCCAAAGTCATAAATCATCTCCGGAAACTAACCGAACCATGGGAACTCACATGCGAGCCCTCTAACCTAGAAGTCAACATCCGGTTGACTTTCCGGTTTAAACCTTCTTGAAAGAGACTAAGTGTCTCATTTCTTACCAAATCTACTCCGAACCCAAACCATTCAACGTGTTTACATAAAATACGGATAACGAAGCACAATAAAGCAGAAATAGAGAAAACGGAGCGGTAACTCACGAGACGACTAGCTGGGTCGTTACATTCTCCTCCACTTGAAAAAACGGTCGTCCTCGAACGAGTCAAGAAACATACCTGAGGTCTCAAATAGGTGAGGGTATCTGCTCCGCATCTCCCGCTCGGTTTCCCAGGTAGCTTCCTCCACGGACCGACCTCTCCATTGAACTTTCACTGAAGCTATCTCCTTGGACCTCAACTTCTGAACCTGACGAGCCAAAATCGCCACTGGCTCCACCTCATAGGTCAAATTATCATCCAACTGAATCGTGCTGAAGTCCAAAATATGAAACGGGTCCCCAATATACTTCCGGAGCATAGAAACATGAAATACTGGGTGAACACTCGACAGACTAGGTGGCAAAGCAAGCTCATAAGCCACCTCCCCGATTCTCCGAAGTACTTCAAGCGACCTAATGAACCGAGGACTTAATTTCCCTTTCTTCCTGAATCTCATAACACCTTTCATGGGCGAAACCTTCAGCAAGACCTTCTCGCCAACCATGTAAGACACATCTCAAACCTTCCTATCAGCATAACTCTTTTGCCTCGATTGTGATGTACGGAGCCTCTCCTGGATTGTTTTCACCTTCTCTAAAGCATCCTGAACCAAGTCAGTCCCCAATAGCCTAGCTTCGCGGGGCTCGAACCAACCAACCGGAGATCTACACCACCTCCCATACAGAGCCTCATACGGAGCCATCTGAATTCTTGACTGGTAGCTGTTGTTATAAGCGAACTCTGCAAGCGGTAGAAATTCATCCCATGAACCTCCGAAATCAACAACACATGCATGCAACATGTCCTCCAGTATCTGAATGGTACGTTCTGACTGCCCATCCGTCTGAGGATGAAATGCTGTGGTCAATTCAACCTGAGTACCCAACTCCCTCTGCACGGCTTTCCAGAACTGCGTACTTCTATCTGAAATGATAGAAACTAGAACACCATGCAGCCGGACAATCTCTCGGATATAAATCCTTGCCAACCATTCTGAAGCATAGGTAGTACACACAGGAATGAAGTGTGCGGACTTGGTCAGCCGATCCACAATCACCCAGATAGCATCGAACTTCTTCAAAGTCCGTGGGAGTCCAACAACAAAGTCCATAGTGATCCGCTCCCATTTCCACTCGGGAATAGCTATCTGCTGAAGCAACCCACCCGGCCTCTAATGTTCATATTTTACTTGCTGACAGTTGAGCTACCGAGCTATGAATCATACAATATCCTTCTTCATCCTTCTCCACCAATAATGTTGCTTCAAATCCTGGTACATCTTTGTGGCACCCGGATGAATAGAATACCGTGAGCTATGGGCCTCCTCCAGAATCAACTCTCGGAGCCCATCCACATTGGGTACACAAATTCGGCCCTGCATCCTCAACACTCCATCGTCGCTGATGGTCACATCTTTAGCATCATTATGCTAGACTCTGTCCTTAAGGAAAAGCAAATGGGGATCGTCATACTGACACTCCCTGATGCGATCGTATAACGAAGACCAAGAAACCATGCAAGCCAATACCCGATCAGATTCCGAGATGTCTAATCTCACAAACCTATTGGACAAGGTCTGGACATCGACTGCGAGAGGTCTCTCTCCAACTGGAATGTATGCCAAGCTCCCCATGCTCACTGCCTTTCGGCTCAAAGCATCGGCCACCACGTTGGCCTTTCCCAGATGGTATAGTATAGTAATATCGTAATCCTTGAGCAATTCTAGCCATCTCCGCTGCCTCAAATTTAGTTCCTTTTGCTTGAACAGATGTTGAAGGCTACGGTGATCAGTAAATACCTCACAAGATACGCCATACAAGTAATGCCTCCAAATCTTTAAAGCATGAACTATGGCAGCCAGCTCCAAATCATGCACGGGGTAGTTCCTCTCATGAGGCTTCAACTGACGAGAAGCATAAGAAATAACTCTACCCTCCTACATTAGTACACAACCGATCCCAATTCTTGAGGCATCACAATACACGGTATACGAACCTGAGGCTCATGGTAGAACCAATACTGGAGCTGTGGTTAAGGCTGTCTTGAGCTTTTGAAAGCTCTCCTCGCACTTGTCCGACCACACAAATGGAACACCCTTCTGGGTCAATTTGGTCAAGGGCGACGCAATGGATGAGAAACCCTGAACAAACCGGCGATAGTAGCCTGCCAACCCAAGAAAGCTATGAATCTCTGTGACCGAGGACGGTCTAGGCCAACTCTGGACCGCCTCTATGTTCTTTGGATCAACCTGTATACCCTCGCTGGACATCACGTGTCCCAAGAAAGCCACTGAATTGAGCCAATACTCGCACTTAGAGAATTTTGCATAAAGCTTCTCCTACCTCAATCTCTGTAATACAACTCGCAAATGTTCTGCGTGCTCTTCCTGATTATGCGAGTACACCAGAATATCATCAATGAATACCACCACGAACGAATCCAGATAAGGCCGAAATACCTTGTTCATTAACTGCATGAACGCTGCTGGGGCATTGGTTAGCCCGAAAGACATAACAAGAAACTCATAGTGGCCATATCTAGTCCGGAAAGTAGTCTTAAGAATATCTACATCCCTGATCTTTAACTGGTGATATCCTGAACGGAGATCAATCTTAGAGAACACTCGTGCTTCCTGAAGCTGGTCCAATAAATCGTCGATGCGAGGCAAAGGATACTTGTTCTTGATTGTTACCTTGTTCAATTGCCTATAATCGATGCACATTCTCATCGTGCCATCGTTCTTTTTCACAAATAGAACCGATGCACCCCAAGGTGACATACTAGACCGAATGAACCCCTTATCTAGGAGTTCCTGAAGTTGCTCTTTCAACTCCTTCAACTCTGCTGGTGCCATACGATACGGTGGAATAGAGATGGGCTGAGTGCCCGGCACCAGGTCAATGCCAAAATTAATATCCCTGTCCGGCGGCATGCCCGGCAGGTCTGCAGGTATACATCGGGAAAATCCCGCACAACTGGAACAGAATCGATGATTGGAGTCTCAGCTCCAACATCCGTCACAAATGCTAGGTATGCAAGGCAACCCTTCCCAACCATACGCGGGGCTTTCAGGTATGATATCACCCTACTAGGAATATAATCGGTCACTCCACGCCACTCGATCCGCGGCACACCCGGCATAGCCAAGGTAACTGTCTTAGCATGACAGTCTAAAGTAGAACGACATGGAGATAGCCAATCCATGCCTAAAATGACATCAAAATCTACCATGCTTAGTAGTAATAGGTCCACTCGGGTCTCCAGACCCCCAATAGTTACTACACACGACCGATACACACAGTCTACAACAACAGTGTCGCCCACTGGAGTAGACACATGAACAGGTAAAGCAAGAAACTCCTGGGGCGTACTCAAATAATGAGCAAAATATGAGGACACATATGAATAAGTGGAACCGGGATCAAATAATACAGAGGCATCTTTGTGGCAGACTGAAACAATACCTGTAATAACGACATCTGAAGCACTGGCATCTCTCCTGCCTGGGATAGCATAGAATCGGGCCTGGCCACCGCCTGTTCGACCTCCCCCTCTTGGGCGACCTCTAGCTGCCTGACCCCCACCGCTAGCTGGCTGGGCGGGTGGTGAGGTAACCGGATCAGTAGTCGAGGGTTGCCCCCTCTGTTGGGACGATCTAGCACCACGATGAGGACAATACCTTTGCATGTGGCCCATCTCGCCACACTCATAACAGTTCACTGGTGCACTAGCAAATGCAAATCGGCCTAGAAGGACCCTGGGCTGACGGAGCATGAGCTGGAAGGGCGCTGAGTGATGACTGGCCCTGCTGCAATCCATGGTAATCACGACCTGCAGATGCCCCACTATACCCTGGGCGGATTGGCTGAGCAGGCCTGATGGAACTACCTCTACCCTGCTGAAACTGGCCCCTCGAAGGAGTGCCACTGTAACTTCCCGATCCTCGAGGCCTCTTAGCCTCCCTCTCCTCTCGCTCCTGACGGCGAACCGTCTCAATCTCGCGAGCTATATCAACCACTTCCTCGAAAGTAGCACCCAATACTCTCTCCCTGGTCATAAGAATACGGAGATTATAGTTAAGGCCATCCTCAAACCTCCTGATCCTTTCATGATCAGTCAGAACCATCCAGACAGCATGTCGAGCCAACTCAGAAAATCTTGACTCATATTGCGACACAGTCATATCCCCCTGTAGCAGCCATTCGAACTGTCTACGTAGCTCCTCTCTAGGGGACTGCAGCACATACTTCTCCAAGAAAAGAGCGGAGAACTGCTGCCATGTAAGGGGCGCTGCATCAACCGGCCTAGGCCTCTCATACACCTCCCACCAATTAAAGGCAGCTCTCGTGAACTGAAATGTGGTAAATGCCACACCACTTGACTCAAGAATCCCGGCTGTCCGGAGCATTCGCTGACACTTATCAAGAAAACCCTGGGCATCTTCGCCCTCATCACAACTGAATGACGGAGGCTGGAGTCTGCCAATCCTCTCAAGACGACGCTGCTCATCATCTGGCATAACTGGTACTATGAATTCCTAGGTTGGTGCAACCGGCCGGGCTGGAGGTGCCCCCGGTATCTGAAGTCCCAGCACTACTTGCTCAGGTGTGCGGGCAACTGGAGTCTGATTGCGTCCCCTGATCTGTGAAGTGGTTGCGGCTGTGGTGGCTGAAACCGCCTGAGCCAGGCCAGTGCAAACAGATAATATCTGAGCCAAGGTCTCCTGAAGACCTGGAATAGCGATAGGCGCAGCTGGTGTCTGAACTGGTGCTGCTGGAGCCTGTTCCTGAGCTGGGGCAGCTGGTGGATCGACAGATGCTGCCCTCGCTGCTCTGCCTCTACCACGACCACGACCACGACCGCGTCTCCGGCCTCTAGTGGCCTCAGTGGGTGGTACTGGTGGTCGTCCGCCTCGTCTGGTAATTCGCAGCCTCACTATCTATGGGAGAACAGGATAGCAGAAGTTTAGTGCCCGGATCCAAAAGTTCGCATCACAAGAATTTCAAGAATATGGCATTTTCCTAGAAAGATTCCGCAGCCTCTCAAACATAAGTACAGACGTCTCCGTACCGATCCGCGAGACTCTACTAAACCCGCTCATGACTCGTGAGACCTATGTAACCTTGGCTCTGATACCAAGCTGTCACGACCCAAAATCCCAACCATGATCGTGATGGCGCCTCTCATGAAGACAAGGCCAGCCAATTAAACTAAAATTAATTTAAGCAGTTAAGTAATACGAAAATAATATAAGTATGGTTTAATAGCAGTAGTTTACAGAAAAATATAGTGAACCATCCCGATTACAGCCTGAACCGGGGTGCCACTAAGTCATGAGCAACTAATGAAAATCCTAATAAAATTACTATTACAATATCTTTGGCACAATTGTTTGAAGATAGTGGAAACAACAAGATAAAAGAAATACGGGGCTGCGGATGCCAACAGCTACCTCGTACTCTTTGAATCGCCACCCTGACAGTAATAATCAATGTCTCGGAGCGGAACCGATAAAGCCTGAATCTGCACACAGGGTGCAGGGAGTAATGTGAGTACCTCCAACTTAGTGAGTAATAATTATAAATAACAACTGAAGGTAAGAAAACACATAAGGCATACAACAATCCATAATGAAACAGTAAAACATGTAAATATCTCAAGTAAATAACACGAAGTAAAAAAGAAAACAACATGACTAGCCACGTCATGTCTCGTGACGGCGTGTCACCCGATCCCATGGGTACCATGCGCTCACTGTGGGGGGTGCAGACTCCGAGAGGGGCTTCTTACAGCCCAAGCGCAATATCTCATAGCGGCGTGCCACCCGATCAATTTTATCATATTTCGTGGCGGCGTGTCACCCGATCCATTTATATCATATTCGTGACGTCGTGCCACCCGATCCCTTTTACATCATTTGAAAGGTCGTTTAATTTTCAAAACTGAGTTTAACAAATGAATCATAGAAAACAGTGATAAATTACCCCTGAAGGGTTCATATAACCGGCACGAAGCCCAAATATGATTGAGTAAACAGTGATAAATACACCTAAAGGGTTCACATAACCGGCACGAAGCACAAATATGGCAGTCAGCCCAATTCACGATGATATCAAATAAGTTTCAATCAAATATATAGTAAAATCATCAATCGGGACGGACCAAGACACAATCCCCAGTAGTAAACGACCCCACGCTCATCATCGAGTGCGTGCCTCACATCAATATGGCACTAAGATGTGCCATCCGGGGTTTCAAACCCTCAGAACATCACTTACAATCACTACTCACCTCAAACTAGCTAAATCCTTAGCCCGTGATGCCTTTGCCCTTAAAATTGGCCTTCACGTGCGTCGAATCTATCCAAATTCAGAATAAATACGTCACAATATGTTGATGGAACAAAGCCCAAGTGAAAATAGTCAAAAATACTAAGAAATCCCGAAATTAGCAAAACCCGAGCCCCGGGCCCACTTCTCGAAATTCAGTGGTTTTCATCTCAACGGGTTCCTCATCTCCTCACGAGTTCAACCATAAAAGATTTATCGAATTCCGACATTGGATTGACCTTCAAATCTTAAATGTAAACTTAGGGTTTTCCACAATTTTTCCCAACTCAAATCATCAATTAATTGCTAAAAATAGTGATAAACTGAGGTAATTCCTCCAAATTTGAGTTAGGAACACTTACCCCGATGTTTCTCTTGGAAATCCTCCAAGAATTGCTTCAAAACTTGCTTCAATCCGAGCTCCCTAGTTCCAAATATGTTTAGAATGGTCAAATCCCCTTCTTTAAGAATTTACCCAAGAAAATCTCATTTGGATATAGTTTTGAGGTTGATTTGCTGTGATTTTATGGTGTTTGGAGGTGTTTCTCTTCGTGGGTGACGAAAAATGACTTTGGTATGGCAATTGGGCACTGATTTCTATTTAAAAAGGGGTCAAAAATCGAGACAAAAACACCCCTGTTCGGCCCTATATGCGATCGCATATCTGTCGCATAACAGATATGCGGTCCGCATATTTGACGTGGCCACCACAAAAGTGGCCCTAGCCTTCACCGAAAATTTCAACATGAAGCATTGTTTGCGGTCCGCATTTCAGGTTTGCGGTCTGCATTTCAACCGCATTCTTGGCGTAGATTTTTGTCCAAAAATTCTGTCTCAGTTTGCGATCTCGATGTCAGATATGCGGTCCACATTTTAAATATGCGGTCCGCATTCCTACCGCATTTCTGACCTGAACTTTGCCCAGGAACTTCCCTAGGTTTGCGATCTCCCTGTGAGATATGCGGTCCGCATTTGAGATATGCGGTCCGCATTCTCGCATCTGGTTTTTCTGAAATTTCCTTTTCCAACGACGAATTAGTCCGTTTAACCACCCAAAACTCACTCGAGGCTTCTGGAACCTCAACCAAACACGCCAACATATCCCATAACATTATTCAAACTTGTTCCAACCATCAGAACGCTCAAAACAACCTCTCAACACCCATTCGCGTCGGATTCAAGCCTAAGGATTTTAAAAATCCTCTAAGTCGCTCTTTTGATCTAAACCCAATCAAACCACGTCCGAATGACCTGAAATTTTACACACAAGTCCTAATTCACATATCGAAGCTACAGCAACTTTCGGAATTCCATTCCGACTCTCGGATCAAAATCTCGCCTATCAACCGAAAATCGCAAAAATTCTAACTTCACCAATTTCAAGCCTACTTCTACACGGGATCTCCGAAACTAATTCCGATCACAATCCTAAGTCATAAATCATCTCCCAAAAGTAATCGAATCATCGGAATTCACATCCGAGCCTCCTAACTCATAGGTCAACATCCGGTTGACTTTTTCGATTTAACCCTTCTTGAAAGAGACTAAGTGTCTCATTTCTTACCAATTTCACTCCGAACTCAATTACTCAACTTGGTTACATAAAACACATATAACAAACATAATGAGACAGAAAATGGAGAAGATGGAGTGGTAACCCATGAGATGACTAGCTGGGTCGTTACAATTCTAGGGTTATAGTTTTACATGAATGTTGATATTCGAATATTGATTTGATGAGTTGATTTATCATATTGGGTTATTTATTCATATCCTGAGCCTAATTGTTTTATTTCTTAGCTAACAGTGAAATACTATATATCAATCTTGAGTTGAACTTGAAAGAGGTAATTCTTGATTGTAATAGGATTAGATAGAGTGCGATATTGAACCTAGTCATTGGGGAATTGATTTGCGAATAAGGATAGAAATATACCTATTTGCCGTGTTTAGCCAATTGTGCAAGAGATTATTAATGCGATCTTTTTATCTCTAGTCTCATAGTAATACAGGGTTTAGAATAAATTGTATAAGGTTTATTGTCCTTGCAGGTTAATAACCCAGATAAATTAATAAGTCAAGCTAATTGAAGAATTCGATAGGATTATTACATAACCATAACACTAGAATATTATTTTTCATTGAATTAAATCTTTCGTACTACGTGTGCTAGTTAATTAGTTCTTCTTTTAATCGCGACTCTAGTTCGTAGAATTAATTAAACAAAAATCACCTTGAAATACTTATTGACTCGATAAATTAGAAATTGCTTGATATAGTACATAATTGATAACAAGTCCTTCTGGGAACAATACTCTACTCACTCTTTATTACTTGATTGACCGCGTAAACTTGCGTGTGCGATTTAAGGCAACAGATAGACATCCCATCAACTGAAATCCTTCTACTAAATCAATCTCGTAGAGCAAAATCACAACACATAACAAACTTCTCATGACTGTAGAGTACATCATCCACAAGTCGTTGCCATACAATAGCAAACTCTTCGAAACCCATTTTCACATAATCAAATCATTATAAATAAATCCCTCTAAATCAACACAGTCACGTGGACTACTAAAAGCATGAGTACCTCAACATAAAAATGCCTGCAGTGAAGAATCCTTTAATGAATCCAAAGTTGTTTCTTTCACCTTCCTAATACTGCAATGTAGAATCAATAACGATATAGAATAACCACAAGTCTCGGCACCATCAACTGAAAATCGGAAAATCCTTAAATACCATATATGAGTCTTGAACCCATTGGAACCTTCTTGAAGGTCATTCACCTTACTCTAATCCGCAATGCACAGCCAATACGCATTGAACAACCCGCTCTCTACCGGCACATGAGTATCAAGAAGAAACATACAAGAGATTTCTTTTCCTTAAACAGTACCTCTAAAACGAGTATCAAACCTAAATCATCCCGAGACTTCTATATACCCATAAGGTGTAGTACATCATATATCAAACCGGTTGAAGTCTTAGCCAATGGACAAGCGTCCCTTATTCTCGAGAGTGAAATAACACATGGCCATGCAATCCGATCGTCAATAACAGACTCCCCAACTTGGCTCAAAGCAATATAACACATCATGTATAGCCCACAATACCCATCCTTAGTATTTTCCCCAATCTCACACAGTTTATTAGCGAAATACGTCATAAACTCATGTGACTTTTGATAAAATACTCAAAAGTCTAGCAAGTGTATTCTCTTCCATGTGAAAGTCGCGCGAACTTCCTCAAGGCATCCATCATGGTAGTATATTCATTTCGCTGAATAGAAGCCTCATACGAATCGCACAACCTCAAATATTCTAGCAGGAGATGACCCACTTGTTAGCCTCGATTTGATATCTTTCCATGACCCTCTCACAGTTACAACAAATAGGCAACCACTTATCCTCCCGAGTCGGTACTCAGAAATCAGATACAAGAATCCGCTTCATCCCACAAATGAAAAACTGAAAGTCTACCAACACATCCACATCTACGCCTAGACAACACATCGAGAAGATGAAGCATCCGTATCCCCCTGTAGTCCCTCAATGGCATCACACGTCTTTAATGTATAGCTAATTCCGAGTGGGCAACATCACATATGAGTGATTAGGAAGAAATCAAATATACAAGTTTCAAGATGAAACAAGGTTGCACAACAAGGAAAGAAAGAAGAGGAGATCGCTTGATGCCGAGTAGCCTCTCAAAGATAGGTATGGATGTCGTCACACTTGTCTGCAAGACTCTAGAAGACATTTGCGCATGACTCACAAAACTATGAACCTAGAGCTCTGTTACCAATTTGTCATGACCCAAAAACCCACCAAGTCGTGACGACACCTAACTCAACTTATTAGGTAAAAAAACAGTATAAGTTACTACTACAATAAGAACTCACCATTATATTTATAAAAATTGCAAAAAGAATTCATTACACTATTCCAATGTCAGGTAGTACAAGTCATGAGCCACTATGATTTAGATTTACAAAGATATTGAAAGGAATAAATACAACATCTGTATGAAAGTTACATAAACGTAAACAAAACCTTAAGCTACCATGAATAAAAGGTAGCACGAATCTAGTACGCTGGTATGTCTCGAATTCACAGATTTGTCTTCACAGCTACTCAACACCAATATCTACACACAAGGTGCAGAAGTGTAGTATACGTACAACCAAACCCATGTACTCAGTAAGTATTGTGCAGAGAAGCAGTAATGAGATTTTTAGGTCAAAGGATACTCAGCTGTGCAATATATCAAAGACTAGCCACATGAAGCATTGCAGAAAAACAATGTTACACCCTGTGCATCCCAAGGTGACGTATAATGAATATGAGTCCTGTTAATCATTATTTAAATGATTGTAAATTCATAATATTACTATATATAACGTTTGGATATAAATATAATATTTTGGAAAAATCTAATTTATGTTGTGGAAAAATCGACTAAGGATTTGCCTTAAAACGAAGCCTTTTGATCAATACATTTCGTGTGTTATATGAGATCTTTTTAGGATATATTATATACCAAGTAAAGGGTCTTGGAATGTAGTTTACAACACTCTTAACCATTCATTCATATGATGTTAGGACAAAAGGATATGAGTGTTTGAATATGGGCCAATGCTAGGGTGCCAAGCTAGCACCTCTTTGACTTTTCAAAAATGGATATATTTGCCTTAAGTCTTCCTTTTCTTCATTTTTAAATAGACCAAGAACATATAAGACCCATAAATTAATACTTAAGCATTCTACAAGGGTATTAAAAAGGATTAACATATCAGATACAAAATCAAGAAGCGATAACATTAAAACGATACCTACGACGTAAGTATCATTATATCGCCTCTCTTTTTTTGTGTAGTTTGACATTTGGAAGGTACTTCATGGTTAATAAAACTCCTAATTGCTGTATTTAAGCTTTTTAAATATCGATGAAGGCTGATAAATTTGTTTCCTAATGGTTAGAACTCACCAGACGGTGATCGGAAGCCATGAGTTCGATTTATTCCACTTGTAGTGGACTGTTTTGTAGTCCACTCGTGTTGGCCTCTTGCACTGTTGTTTTATGGAGTTTGGAAGGATAAAGGCTGTGGGGAAACACAACATGTGGTAGGGTAGTGGGTTTGTCACTTGTTGTTGCAATTTCAGGCTAATTGATAACTTGTTGATTGGTGTTATAGGATATTTGGGATTTTTGTTGTATCAAAGGTCCCGAATTGTATTTAGGTTGTTTTTAAGTTGCTGATTGTATTGTGTTGTTGTGTCACCTATAGTAGGCTTCAAGAAGTAGTAAAATCAGGGAAAATGCTGCCCGTTTTGTTATTGATTAAGTTACTTTCGTTATATATATGAGAGAGTCATTCCTAACTTGACAATAGCTTCGCTGTCATTGTTGTAGATTAAGGTGCATTGAGCTGAGTTTAGCATTATTATTGGACAGATTTCTATGATGTATGTTAAGGCTATCCCTTTATTCCTTTTGGCATGATCCATATAATACAACGGAACGAGAAAACACGCAACTTTCACAAATTGCTCTATTCTTAGAAGTACTAGGGTTGCCTATGTTCCTAATTCCACGTATGTCCTACTATTATATCATCTGTTTATGGGTCTTAGAAAATACATAAGTGATGAAGTTTTTTTCGTGATATTAATCGAAGGAATATTGATCTTATGACATCCCGGGAGTTCTTATCGACTTACATCTTATGCATTTCACTCATTTATACATGTATATTGACCCTTGACCGGATGGCGTTATATACGCGTATGTTATATGTACATGGGTTATGGGGAAAAGTTACGGGGTTATATTCGCACCACCACCTGATCAGTTGGTATACGTTGATAATTTCGTCGACTGAGGCCGAGATGATATGACGGAATTCCCTGAGAGGCTTGATGATGTTGTGTATGCATATACTATGCATGATATGATATTTATACATATATGCATGACATTATAAATGTTTCATGATTCACAAAGCTATTCCGATTTACAAGTTGAGTCCTTTACTCCATGTTTCTTTCATGTCTTTTATATACTGATATTTATGCCTCACATACTCAGTACATTATTCGTATTAATATCGCTATTGCCTGGGGGTCTGCATTTCATGCACGCATGTGAAAGTAGACAGGCCGACGGTCCCCCTTCTTGGGATCCTTGCTCTATGAGAGTTGGTGTGCTCCATTTGATCCAGCGCTGCTATTGCGTTTTGGTATGATATTATTGTAATGGTTATGATGGGGCCCAGCCCCGTCCTTAATACAGTAGTACGCTCTATTAGAGGTCTGTAGACAGCCATGTATAGTTGGATAGTATGTGGTCTTATTGGCTTGTATTTTGATATATATTTATCCATAGCATCCTAGTCGGCTCGCCCTACCGTATTCCGAATATATACGTATATATGTCTTTTGGGCATGTTTCCTCACATATGTTATTCACACGATTTAGTAGTTTATTGACAAATGTTATGCATGACCTACCCAAATTTCATGTTTATATCTTAACCTATCCCAATTTCTTATTTATATCTTAGACGTATGCTTAGGGGTCTTCGACAGGTAGGAATCGGGCACTCGTCATGGCCCATCTAGTTGGGTCATGACAAATAAAAACTATAATTTCATCAGAATAAGTGATAACAATTCAATACAAGTAAAAGCGCAGTTTCAACAACAAGTCATCAAATATAAACACACACATATGGCACCTCGTGCCCACATTATCAATCACATTCGCATGGCAAAGACTCGTTGCACAACATAAGTGACAGCCACACGCAAAGACCTCGTGCCACAGTATAATCCAATTTTGTATCAATTGCAAAAGAATAAGCTGAAGAGAACTTTCCAAGAATCAAATTTATTGACACATGATGGCAACTTCCTCATCTCGTTAATCTAATATGCTACCAACAACTCAACAAAATATGACATATCAACTCCATATAAGTAAATCCATCTTACCAATCAAATCATCAAGTAATAAAAGAGGCATAGCTTACCATGTTAAAGGCAATGCAACAAAACATGTCAAAATGCACGGCACACATAAGGAAGCCACATACATATTCAAGGATGTCACCCTCGTACCACCTCATAAACATAAACAATAAAATTCCCTCAGGCCATCACATAAAATCCCCACAATGCCACCCTTATTTCGTCGCATGTACATCACAATGAAAGGCCTCCCTTATATCGCCGCATGCACATAACATAGAAATATTCCTCCATTATGTCGGCGCATGCACATAACAATGAGAAGGCTCCTTGATGCCGCCACACGCGCATATCGCCAACCTTTGTACTCCGCGCAACATCAATAGTGAAATAACACCCTTATACTCTAGGCATCAACAATCAACCCGCACAACATGTCCACATGTGCCACAATTATCACCACAATGAAAGATAATAATTTATCATCAAGAGGCATATCCTCATAACCCATCCATAAAGTGCACAAGGACATGATAACAATAAAAATGCAGATAAAGCACGACTATGGTAAAATAAATTATAGCAATCAAGTTCATGTAGTCATTCAAAGGATCACATATGTATCGCATAGTGCATACGTCCCAATCAAGGCACATTTTATGAACAAGCCCGGATGTGTGTTCATAACATATGTGTAACGACCTCTGAGGCAAGTATAACTTAAGTCTCGAGATTTGCTAATCATGTTCAAAATCCAACATCGATAGTCTCAACATTTCTCTGGCATGGTTTATTGTGCTCACATAGTCAATTAATGAAACAATACATTGAATCAAGTAAAACACACAACCATGCAAGGCATAACGTAAGCTATAATCTACCCTGAGCATGAAGACCCATTGCACATGTATATATGCTTGTCACCTCATATATACATCACCCTCACATGTAGAAAACTTTATAAATTAGTAGGAAAAATTCTCTCAGCCAAAGAAAGGCAAGACACTTACCTCATCAGGGCTAGTCCAAAGCTCCAAAATCGCGTTCCCTTGAGAAAACATCTCTAACCGGCTCAACTCTAGCCAAAAATCAATCAAGGAAGTCAACCAATGCCAGAGGAAGTATAGCCTCTTTGGCCAAGCTTCTCACCATGCCAAAAGTATTTTTTTTTTCAAGAAAGTTCTTTTTTCCTCAATTTGAGGAGTTTGGCAAGCCTTTTTTTTTTTTCAAAAAAAGTGCTTTTTTTTTCAAAAAACTGCTTTTTTCCTCAATTTGAGGTGTTTGGCAAGCTTTTTTTCGGAAAAAAAGTGCTTTTGCCTAAAAGTAGAAATAGTTTTAAAGAAGCAGAAAAAAGTTGCTTCTCTCCAGAAGCAGTTTTGACTTTTCTTCCTACAAAAAAACCCTTTGCAAACTATTATATATACCAAAATAACCGTACTTAGTTTAAACTATTAAGTAATATAAAATGACTTTCGGGATGAACTTTCATATTTATTGGATGATTTTTTGATATATTTAAATTATCTTGAAAGAATAAAGTACTTTTCATTTTTATTTTTATATTTTGTTTAAACAAAAAAAAACTTAATTATTATCTTTAATAATAAATATTTGTAATTATTTATCTACTTATATAATATTAACTAAAGCAAATCTATTCATGTCCTTATTTGTTATTTGACACATATAAGTACCTTTTTAAAAGCTTGGCCAAACTCAAATTATTGTTCAAAAGTATTTTTCAAATTGATTAGCCAAACACAAACTGCTTTTCTCCAAAAGTATTTTTTTGACAAGCACTTTTTAAAAAGCACTTCTCAAAATAAGATGATTTTTCCACCTTGGCCAAACAGGCTAGTAGTCTCAATCAATAAAACCTTGATCTTTGAAGAACTCCTCAAATGTGAACAAAAGTCAACACTTAGCTCGCATGCCCGAAACTAGGAACCAATATAAAAATCTGTTGACCCATAATCTGTTAAGTCCAAATATACGATTGGATTACAAAACCAAGTCAAAACCTGTAATCAAATCCTCAAAATACACTTTCTTTAGTGCAGTAAAAGACCGCAAATTTCACATTGAAATTCCTTATTTTTGGTGTAGAAATCCATATAGATTCTTGACATATAATCACAAATAGGTAGAAATGACTTACCCTCTTGCCTTGTATGAAAATCCCCATAAAAAAGTGTCCCTCGCTAAGTGTACGGTTCAAAATATGAAAGAATGAGCTAAAATACGAAAATTCCAACTCTTAAGCCAGTTACAAAGGTCGCACTTATGACCAAAAGTTCGCAACTGCGGATGTTCGCAATTGTGACCACAGGTTCGCAGCTGCAACTATATGTTCGCAATTGCGACCAGATGTTTGCAAAGGCGGAGTTCGCTGATGCAACAAAAAGTTTGCAATTACGAAGTATCAGCAGCAACAATCTCAAACTCCATCGAGATGATGTGAAACAACTCCGAAAATCATCCGGAACCTCCCAGACACAGACCATATATGTATTTCAATCATAATACATTCTAGGAACCTACTTGTGCACTTAAAATACCGAAAAGAGGTTTTCTTGACCCTGTCCTTAACTTAGATAGTTTCTCAAACCAATAACCCCAAAACACACTCAAACCCCTCGAGAGCCAGTTAAATCATACCAACAAGTACAAATATCTTATTATAATTTGGCCAATGTCTCAAAACATGAATAAAAACATCAAAACCATGAATCAAAGATCGAACCCATCTCATAACTTTCAGACATTCAAACTTCACCGAACGCGTCTGAATCATACAAAATCAACTCGGAATGTCACCATACTTTGCACACATGTTCCAAATAACAAAAAGAACCTAATATAACTTCCGAAACAATAATCCCATCTTGACACCATCAAAGTCAACTCCAGTTCAAACTTACGAAATTACTAAACCTTCGAATTGCCAACTATCACAAAAAAGAACCAAATCAACCTAGGACCCTCCAAATCCGCATTCGGACATGCGCCTAAGTCAAAAATCAGCATACAAAACCTATCAGGATTATCAAATATGAATGTGGGACCATTTACTCAAAAGTCAAATCTTGATTAACTCTTCCAACTTGAAGCTTCCAAATTAAGAACTACTCTTCCAAAAATAATCCCGAACTTCCCGAAAATCAAAACCAACCATGCACACAAGTCATAACACATCACATGGAGATATTCATAACACAAACCACCAAACACAATGCAAATGCTCGAAACGACCGGTCAGGTCGTTACATTCTACCCCACTTAGTTCATCCTCGAACGTACCAAGAGTCATTAAAAAACCATCAAATCACTGTATAAACTTTTCATACACATACCCATAAGTGATCCCATGTCACCTCACTCTATATAAGACCGCCAACACAACCTAACTGAAGATTCTTTCTTCAACCTTAGTCCATACACCTTAGAACCAAAGGTCCCAATTCTGGAGTTCCTTATAAGATCCAGTCCTTGTATATATACATTGTATCAATCTCAAAGGGCTACATCAATTTGTCTATACATCGCCAATATGAAACCACACGATGTATCACACAACGCATGCACTCTTAGCAATATCTCTTACCAGGATACCTGCTTATTACTAAACCCGGTACCGGTAATAAACCTCATATCAAAGAAAATCTTGTTCTAAACTTTCATAACACTGGTAATGAAGCAAGAAACATCTAGAAACTCATAACCACTAACCCAATCAACAAGTATTAAATTTCTTTTGCCTGACAAGAAGCATTGCGAAACTCTAAGTTGATTAATGATATTCTTATCCAAACATACCTTATCCAAGTCCGATTGCACTAATTCCAGGTCCAATGATCTCATCTCACCCGGTACAAGCTATTTGATCGGCAAGCCAGACCCAATGTCACCTAGTCACACACGACATAATACGTGCACTAAACAAGCAACAACCCAAATATAACCAGAGATAGAAAGAGAGCCAAATAAAGGAACCACCCATCAATTTCAACAAATACCACCACAAAACATAGTGCTATGAATTCATCCCACAAGGGAGATGTAAAGCACATGAAGCAAGCACAAAGGTCATATCCCAACATAACTCAACCGCAGTGCGCGACCCATTCTAAACATATTGATCCACATGGAATACTCATTGACTCATAATGCTCACAATCAACAACCACACGTGTACTTATGGAAAAAGTGTGAAATGCATGGCCATAACGATAGAGAAACGTATAGAACCTAATACCATAAACAGGAAATCCATAATCAAGGCACAATAAGCAACTCAACACCCCCAAGAGCCATCTCGCTCGAATCTCATCACAAGGCCTGAATAGAACCACACCATGCGTGTGAATAGTCAAGCAACCTCACAACCCATCGTAGCATAACAGAGAAATACATTAAACAAATCAGGGTATATGCATTTCGCTGAATAGAAGCCTCATACGAATCGCACAACCTCAAATCTTCTCATAGGAGATGATCGATTCGACATCATCCCATGACCCTACCACAATTACAACAACTAGGCAAGTAACTAATCCTCTTGAGTCCGTACTCATCAACCAGATACAAGAATCTATTTCATCCCAAAAATGAACAACTAAAAGAGCTACCAACACATCTACATCTACGCCTGGACCACACATCGAGATGACGATGAAGCATCCATAGCCGCCCCTAGTCCCTCATCAGCATCACAAGTCTTCGGTGCATAGCTAATAACGAGTTACATCACATATGAGTGGGTAGAATGAATTCAAAGATACAAGTTTCAAGATGAAAGAAGGTCGCACAACAAGGAAAGAAATAAGCGAAGTTTCCTAGATGCCCATTAGCCTGTTAAAGATAGGTATGGATGTCATCACATTGGTCTGCAAAACTCTACTAGACACTTGCTCTTGACTCATATAAACTATGAACCTAGAGATTTGATACCAACTTGTTATGAACCAAAAACTCCATCAAGGATGACACTTAACCCAACTCGTTAGGTAGACTAAACAACATAAGTTACTACTACAATGAGAAATCAACATTATATTAATCAAAACTGCAAGAAACATCATTACACCTATCTCAAGAATAGGTAGTACAAGTCATGAGCCACTATGATTTAGATTTAAAAAGTAATTAAAAGGAACAAATACAAAATCTATTTGAAAACTGCGTAAACATGAATGAAATCCTAATCTGCCATGAATAAAAGGTGCCATGAATCTGGTACACTAGTATGTCTCTAATTCAAAGCTTCGTCTTCACAACTACTCAGCTCCAAAATCTGTATGCAATTACAAAAGTATCGTATGCATACAACCGATCCCATGTACTCAGTAAGTATCTTAACTAACCTCATAGAAGTAGTAACTAGATTTTTAGGTCAGAAGATACTCACTAGTCAAATAACCTGTGCAATATATCAAAGACTAGCAACAAGAAGCATAGCAGAAAAACAAAAACTATAATCTTATTGGAATAAGTGATAACAATGCACTACAAGGAAAGGTGCATCTTCAATAACAAGTCGTAAAATATAAACACACACATATGGCACCTTCTGCCCACATTATCAATCACATTCTCACAACAATTTCCATATGACAAAATGAACCTATTCCAACTTCGAAAACAATGATAAGAACTTGATACCCTCAAAGTCAACTCCCGATTAAAGTTATAAAATTTTTATATCATCAAATTGTCAACTTTCGCTAAGAAGAACCAAATCAACCTAGGAACCTCCAAATTCAAATCTAGACATACTCCTAAATCCAAATCAAACGAGCCTATTGGGATCATCAAAATATGAATCCCAGATCTTTTACTCAAAAGTCAAATCATGGTCAACTCTTCCAACTTGAAGCTTCCAAACTGAGAATTACGCTTCCGAAAAATCCCCAACATCCCAAAAATCAAAACCAACCATGCGTACAAGTCGTAGTACATCATCTCAAGATATTCAAGAACTCAAACTACCAAGTGGGATGCCAATACTTGAAATGATCGATCGGGTCATTACACCGTGATGCTTCAGTTAAGCGCCGTCGCACTTGATCGGGGCGTCACATATTTAGACTAGGTTTTGGAATCCAATCACATATTTGTACTCAAGGTGTTTTTCATAGTCAAGATCTATCCCTTGGCTTGGGTTTAGAGCATGTGGGCTCAGGTTGACTTCTTTTGATTTATGGGGATTTTATTAAAGATGGGAACTTTATTGTTTGAAGTTCATTTCTGCTAAAGTCTTTAGCTTTATTAAGTAATATTTAACTAAATTCAAACCATTTGGAGGTGCATTTGAATGGGAAAACCTATTTTGAAAGGTTGAAAGTATCGTAGGTTTGAGGTACATGTCTTGTCTATCCGTGCAAGAGGTAATTCTCCTCATAGTTTGTATAATTGCTACATGTTGATTGATTTGGGTGCCATGTATATGCGAGTTGACGAGTGTATATCTGTAGCTAGGTTTTGAACATATCTTTTAGAGTTTAGCTTATGATATACCTTGTTTGGTTACTCAAATTACTACCCATGCCTTAATTGATTCTATGAGTACGTCTTGATTTATAATTTTTGATTTAGGAGCATGCTTAAGGTTATGAACTATTGAATTGGGCATAAAAGATTGCTTTGCCGTGTTGCACTTTATTATTATTATGTAGCCATACACTTATCTTATTTTCTCCATTATTTGGTGGTTATACGGCTTCATTTACCCATGTTAAATAATATGATTAGACTAATACGTGTTGAAATAGCTTATTGAGCCATTGTAAAAAATTAAATTACATGATTAGCCATAGCCATCTTTTAGTCTTATGAGATTCTATCTACATTCTTATTGTTATTGTCCGATGCTTCTTTATTAAATATATATGTATATGTATATGCCCGAGTTGAGAGGAAGTTGGGGATTTTGGCACCACATACATTATGAGCGGATATTGATTATTGGTTATTAATCACTAATTGTAAGATGATCAGTGTTGTATGTGTATATATATATATATATATATATATATATATATATATATAGAGAGAGAGAGAGAGAGAGAGAGAGAGATAGAGAGATTTATGCAGAGATGTTATACAACTATTGTTGGTATGTATCATGTCTTTATTTGAGGATTGAGATGTTGATATATTTGTATATGTATATATATATATATATATAGAGAGAGAGAGAGAGAGAGACTTGTGCAGCGATGTTATACAACTATTGTTGGTATGTATCATGTCTTATTTGAGGATTGAGATGTTGATATATTTGTCACGACCCAACCAGAGGGCCATGACGGGCACCCGAGCCTTACTTGCCGAGTACCAACGTACATTTTATCTAACCTTTCTTATTACCTATAAGGGCCAATGAGATCAGTATAATTGGCAGACAATAATCTCATGATAATGACATAACCATGTCCTTCTAGATAATGACATAAGCATATATATAACATGACCGACAAGGCTGTCATGAAAAACTATATAACTAAATAAATTTGCCGATAAGGCAATCCCAACTATACATGAGTCGACACTTGTCTATGAGCCTCTAAAGGAACATAACTGCTGCAATGCATACCAAGACCACAGCAAGTCCGAAGAAGGGATCTCGCCAATACACGCTGAACTGGCAGCCTACTATGATGGGGGAGCTTCATCTACCTGTTTATCAGGACCTGCAGCACGACAAGCAGTGTCCACAAATAAAAGGACGTCAGTACGAATAAGGTACTGAGTATGTAAGACAGGAAAGCATAATGTAAGAACAGTAATGTGCATCAGGATAGAAAATATACACCCTCTAACATCTAAGTGCCTCTGAGGGCGACTAGAATATACAACCTGTAACATCTGAGTGCCTCTGAGGGAGACCTATCATGAAATGCCTGATGTGCATATATATATATATATATATATATATATATATATATATATATCCTTTTAAAATCATAATATAGATACGCCTCTGTGGGCCTCATCATCATCATATCATACCCCGGCCATCATAAGGCCCGGTAACATCATACCCAATTGATCAGTGGTTGCACAGTAGGTGCCACACACGGCCGACTATAGCGCGGACTCGGTAGAGCAAAATATATGCTGACTATAGCGCGGCTCATTAGAGTAAAATAGATACATATATATAGTTGCACAATAGGTGCCATACCCGGCCGACTGTAGCGCGGCTCGGTAGAGTAAAATAGATAATGCATGCTGGACTCATTGGAATCACACTTCCAACCTTTTGGAGTAGTGTTAGGTTAAAGAAGTAACATCAACATCAATCCTCCCATAAGAGGGAAAACAATATAAGTAATACTACCTTCTAAGAGTAGAGTATCTTTGGAGGCTCATTCATTGCATTATGTATAATCAGAGTCGCAAAAGAAGGAAAGAGACAGTCTCACATACCTTGTATATACTTTCCAATCTCAAGCTATGAAACTTCCATTACTCCTTAGTCTACAATAAGAGAAACGACAGTACCATTATTGTTTAAGCGTCGTAACTATTATGTATCAACTGTAACCTATTTTGTGATGAAACGGACAGCAGCTCTCCTATATATATGAATTCCCACAAGTTACCACAATCACCAAATAGCCCAAACAACATCAACAATAATCATATTAAGCCTCCCAAAATAGTCCAACAACCAACAACATTACTAGCAAGCCTTTCGACGTATATCTCACAAGTTCTAACTTCAACGACTGAGCCGTAACTTGGATAATCTTAAATACATGTAGGGTATGAGGATCCTTACCTTTAAACAGAAAGAAAAACTCCAATTGGGCCTTAATTGACCACGAAATATCCCTTCAATGCTGCCACAAGAACAAAGAAGCGAAGCTAGCAATCAATTAGGGTTTTTCGGTACTAGAATCACTTTAGAAGGCTTGAAATTACCTAGGGTTGATATTTAATCTTGAGGGGGTATTTTACAGAACACAACCAACTTAAAACAACCTTCCACACGAGCTTGAACAACACAAAAATCAGCAACAACAAGAGGGAATAGGAACTTACTAGCGCCACGGGATTTCCGACACTTGATTTGTGTTGTGTGCCCTTTGTTTTGGTCTTGGATCATGAGAGAACCTTGAGAGGGTGTTCTTAGGGTTCTAAGCTCTAAATATACTGAAAAACAATGACTTAAACGGGGTTGAGGCGTGATATATATATATATATATATATATATATATATCCATATGTCTTAAACCGCCTATGTGGGCCCCATAGAGAGGTGCTTGGCACGGTCTCGCAAAAACGCGAATATCTCCCAATTCTGAGATCGTATCAACAAACGGTTTGATGACATGGAAACTAGACTCATAGATCTTTAATTTGGTAGGACGATCACCCCGTAATTCCTTGTAAATTGAGAGAAAAGCGTAGAAACATTTAACCTAATATTTAAGTACAATTATGAACCTAAGTTGCGACAACCTTTGTCGACTTTTGTTTCATAACTCGTTTGACTTCAAGACTTATGAAACGAATATTATATGATTCAAATATCTTAAAACATGACCTCTTGGTAATGTTAATCACCTCTCGATTTACCCAAAAATACGAGTTACAATATCCTTAATTCGTTTATTTTCTAATACTTGTTAACCACCCTTATACACCCTTGCATCCTTTAAGACCAATAGGACTAAATTCTTATTATCTCAAAGGTAATCTCTTCTAGGACCTATGTAGACTATCTTACAGAGTAAACTAACGTATACAAATATGGGTTGTAACACCCTTCCCCACTTAGGAACATTCGTCCTCGAATGTAAGGGTTTACTAGGATTTTAACCCATTGTGGATTTCTGACGGAAATTTCCGCCTGAGTTTTCTCTATAAAATGGACCCTAGCAAAACTCGCAAGCAGTTAAACCCAATCTATTGCCTTACAAGGCTATACAAAGCATTATAGCTACGTACCTTATCCGTATATCACCACTTTGTATTAAGAAAGAGTATTCTCACATTATTGCTTACCTCATAGAGACGTTTC
This sequence comes from Nicotiana obtusifolia, assembly GCA_002018475.1. Taxonomy (NCBI): domain Eukaryota; kingdom Viridiplantae; phylum Streptophyta; class Magnoliopsida; order Solanales; family Solanaceae; genus Nicotiana; species Nicotiana obtusifolia. The sequence continues at coordinate 57,379 of MCJB01042026.1, forward strand.
TCCTTTTAATGCGTCTTGCATTCCCCCGGAACCCTCATTATCTCCATGCTGGAACAGGTAAGGGTATTTAGACTTCATCTCATCCTCTGCTTCCCATGTCATTTCTTCCGTATTCTTGTTCTTCCACAATCCTTTAACGGAAGCTACATCCTTTGTTCTTAGCTTGCGGACTTGTCGGTCTAATACATTCATATGACAGATCCCTTGTAATTTGTACATCTTTGATAGGGACGACCCGATAAGGGTCTCCAATAGATTTCCTCAACATAGATATGTGGAATACCGGATGGACAAATTCCAATTCGGATGGCAATTCTAACTCATATGCAACCTATCCAATTCGTCGAACAATTCTGTACCGCCCGATATACCGCGGATTCAGTTTACCCTTCTTCCTGAAATGCATAACACCCTTCATCGGTGAGATCTTTAGGAAGACCCAATCACCAACCTCAAATTCCAGGTCACGACGTCGGACATCGATATAAGATTTTTGCCTGCTTTGTGCCGCCTTCAGTCACTCTTGTATCACTTTCACCTTATCAATGGCTTGGTGAATTAAATCTGGCCCATATAATTCTGTCTCACCGACTTCTAACCATCCAACTGGTGATCTACATCTCCTCCCCTATAGTGCCTCGTATGGGGCCATTTTAATACTGGAATGGTAACTATTATTGTAGGCGAATTCTATGAGTGCCAAATGATCATACCAGTTCCCCTTGAAATCTAGAACACATGCTCGTAGCATATCTTCAAGTGTTTGAATAGTACGTTCAGCCTGTCCGTCAGTCTGCAGATAGAATGTTGTGCTGAGATTCACTTGTGTGCCTAAACCCTTCTGAAAAGACCTCCCAAAGTTAGCTGTAAGTTGAGCTCCTCGATCTGATATAATAGACACTGGCACACCATGAAGTCTAACAATCTCCTTGATATACAGCTTCGCATAGTCTTCAGCTGTATAAGTTGTCTTAACTGGCAGAAAATGGGCACATTTTGTAAGTCGATCAACTATCACCCAGATGGAGTCAAACTTATGATAAGAGCGAGGTAACCCAACAATGAAGTCCATATTAATCACCTCCCATTTCCAGGTCGGAAATTCTATATTTTGAATCAATCCACCGGGTTTCTGATGCTCAATCTTTACTTGTTGACAATTAGGGCACTGGGCTACAAATTTTGCAATAGACTTCTTCATGTTATCCCACCAATACTGCTCCTTAATGTCATGATACATCTTTGTCGAACCGGGATGGATGAATATCGGGATTGATGAATCCCAATCATAATTTTCTCTCGCAACCCTGCTACATTAGGCACACATAGTCAGCTCTGGTATCTGAGTGTCCCGTCCCCTCCAATCTCAAAAGCTGAAATTTTACCCTGCTGAATGCCCTCTCTCAATCGTACCAAGGAAAGATCTTCATATTGCCGGGCTTTTACCTGGGTTACCAAAGATGATTCCGACGTATTCTGTATAGTAACACCTCCGTCATCAGAGTCTAACAATCCGATTCTCATATTGGCTAGCTGATGAAGCTCTTTAGTCAACCCCTGTCGACTTGCCTCAATGTGTACTAGGCTTCCCATTGATTTACCACTGAGAGCGTCTGCCACAACATTGGCTTTACCGGGATGGTACAATATCTCGACGTCGTAATCTTTTAGTAATTCAAGCCAATGTCGCTGTCTCAAATTCAACTCCTTCTGCTTGAAAATGTATTGTAAACTCTTATGATCCGTATAGATGTCAACATGGACACCGTATAAGTAGTGCCGCCATATCTTTAAAGCATATATCACTGCAGCCAATTCCAAATCATGAGTCGGGTAGTTATTTTCATGCTTCTTTAATTTTCTGGATGCATAAGCAATCACCTTCCCACGTTGCATCAATACGCACCCCAAACCTACAACTGAAGTATCACAATATACCACATACCCTTCTGTTTCTTCTGGGAAAGTAAGCACTGGCGCGGAGGTCAACCTATTCTTTAGCTCCTGGAAACTACGTTCACAAGCGTCAGACCACTGGAACGTGGTAGCGTCCGTATTAACTTAGTCAATGGTGCTGATATAGAGGAAAACCCTTGTACAAACCTCCAATAATATCCTGCTAGCCCTAGAAAACTGCGGACTTTTGACGGTGTTGTGGGTCTTGGCCAACTCTTCACTGCATCAATCTTTTGAATGTCAACACTAATACCCTCGTTAGATATCACATGGCCAAGGAATGCTACTGAGTTTAGCCTGAATTCACATTTGGAGAGCTTAGCATACAACTTATGATCTTGAAGGGTCTGTAATACTATCCGCAAGTGGCCCGTATGTTTTGTCTCTAAACGAGAATACACTAGAATGTCATCAATGAATACAATCACGAACACATCAAGATAGGGACTGAATACAGTATTCATGAGATCCATAAAAGCTGCTGGGCCATTTGTTAGCCCAAATGACATTACCAAGAACTCAAAATGCCCATATCTTGTCCGGAAGGCTGTTTTTGGAATATCCTTCTCCTTGACCCTCACCTGATGATACCTGAACGTAAGTCAATCTTGGAAAAATACTTGGCACCCTGGAGTTGGTCAAACTGGTCGTCAATCCTTGGAAGTGGATATTTGTTCTTTATAGTAAACTTATTCAACTGTCGGTAATCGATACACATCCTTAACGACCCGTCTTTCTTTTGCAAGAACAAGATTGGCGCACCCCAAGGTGAAGTGCTAGGCCTAATGAAGCCCTTATCCAGCAAGTCTTTCAACTGTACCTTCAACTCTCGCAAATCTGTTGGGGCCATCCTGTATGGAGGGATAGAGATCGGTTGAGTGTTAGGAAACACATCAATGCTAAACTCAATCTCCCTTTCAGGAGGAAGACCTTGGAGTTCATCTGGGAGAACATCTTGAAATTCACTGACCACGGGGATTGATTCTAAAGTAGGCAGCTTCGCCTCCGCATCACTCATGCGAACGAGATGATATATGTAATCCTTTGAGATCATCTTCCTTTCCTTAATATAGGAAATAAACATACCTTTCGGCGTAGCAATGTTCCCCTTCCATTCGATGACAGGTTCACTAGGAAACTGAAATCTAACCATCTTCGTATGACAGTCAACATTTGCATAGCATGAGGCCAACCAGTCCATTCCCATTATCACATGGAAATCAACCATTTCTAACTCAATTAAATTCGCCAAGGTTTGACGACTACTAATCATCACCATACAACCTCTATATACCCTTCTAGCAATCGCTGATTCTCCTATCGGAGTAGCTACCGCAAGTGGTTTACTTATTAATTCAGGTTTGACGCCAAACTTACTAGCCACAAAGGGTGTAACATATAATAATGTAGATCCCGGATCAATCAACGCACACACATCATAAGAGAACACAAACAATATACATGTAATAACATCCGGAGATGACTCAAGATCCTATCGACCTGCTAGAGCATATGTTCGATTTTGAGTACCACTCGAACTCGGCACTGCACCACCTTTACCACGACCTGTCGACTGTTGATAAGCCTGTGCTGGAGGTCTAACTGATAAGGAAGAACCAGCCACAGATCCAGTTGGCTGAGCCATACCACCACCTTCTCTGTTAGGACAATCCCGCCTCATATGGCTAGGCTGTCCGCAAGAATAGCATACATCGGAACCTTGACGGCATAGTCCAAAGTGGGCCTTGTCACACTGATCACAACGAGGTGTTGTGGGTCTTGTCTGACTAGTATCCTATGATATTGTGAGCCTGATGCTCGCGAACTCCGACCTGGACCAGAATAGGTAAATTGATCATACTGAGGCCTCTGAAAGCATGGAGGAGCAGTAGCTACAGGTGGCGCCAAATTCCTTGAAGACTAGGGCCTGACACTACCTCTGAAGTCACCAAAATACCCTGCAAATCTCGCCCTCTTATGCTGGCCCCTATCCTGCTCGCTGTATGCTCTTTGCTAGCGCTTATGATCCTCTAGTGTCTGGGCATAAGCCTGAATATGGGAAATATCCATGCCCTCTATCAAGGAGGATGTCGTGCAATCATTTATCAGATGTGGTCCCAATCCGTTCACGAACAGGTGCACCCTATCGCTCATCTCGGTCACTATATGGGGAGCATAACTTGCTAAAGAATCAAACTGCATACTATACTCTCGCACACTCATATTACCCTGTCAAAGGTTCAAGAACTTATCAGCTCTAGCTCGTCTTATCTCAACTGGCAGGTAGTGACGAAGAAACGCCTCAGAAAATTCCTTCCACACAGGTGGGGGAGCATTCGGACCCTTGGATCTCTCCCAACTATCATCCCAGAAAACTGCTAAATCCCGTAACCGTTAAGAAGCCAACTCTACTGCCTCCGTATCACTAGCATGCATAACCCGCAGTGTACGATAAACCTAATCAATAAAAGTCTACGGGTCCTCCTTAGGGTCTGACCCGGTAAACACTAGTGATCCAGATTAATAAAATCACGAACTCTCGCACTAACCGGTTTATCAGCAGCACCGGTATTCTGCCTTTGAGCCTGAGAAGCTACCAAGCTAGTCAACAACTGTACCGCACTCCGCATATCCTGGTCTGTAGTACCAGATAGAGGAACTGAAGATGTTGGGTAGCTTCTAATATCCGCTGGAGGAGAAGGAGTAAATGAGGTCCGAGACGGCATCTCACTCTGAGGCTCACTTTGGCCTTCTCTGGCGGGAGGCACCTGACTGGTACCCTCTCCCGTGGCTATATCAAGGCGTCTACTAATCACTTGCTTCCTAGTTGTGGGCATCACTGAAAAGAACATAGTGAATATTAGAGATGAATACTTACGACTCAGCTCTGCGCAAGATCTAGATTCAGGAAAAAGGTAACAACCCTAAATGTCATGCAGCCTCCTGATTATCAATATGGCGCGCTACACATCCATAATCAAGACTCTACTAGACACGGCTCATAGACAACCCCTAGGACAAACTTGCTCTGATACCAAGTTTGTCACGACCCAACCGGAGGGCCATGACGGGCACCCTGGCCTTACTTGCCAAGTACCAACGTACATTTTATCTAACCTTTCTTATTACCTATAAGGGCCAATGAGATCAGTATAATTGGCAGACAATAATCCCATTATAATGACATAACAATGTCCTTCCAGATAATGGCATAAACATATATATAACATGACCGACAAGGCTGTCATGAAAAACTGTACAACAAAATAAATTTGCCGACAAGGCAATCCCAACTATACATGAGGCGACACTTGTCTATGAGCCTCTAAAGGAACGTAACTGCTGCAATGCATACCAAGACCACAGCAAGTCCGAAGAAGGGATCGCCAATACACGCTGAACTGGCAGCCTACTATGGTGGGGGAGCTTCGTCTACCTGTCTATCAGGACCTGCAGCACGACATGCAGTGTCAACAAATAAAAGGACGTCAGTACGAATAAGGTACTGAGTATGTAAGACAGGAAAGCATAATGTAAGAGTAGTAATGTGCATAGGGATAGAAAATATACACCCTGTAACATCTGATTGCATTTGAGGGCGACGAGAATATGCAACCTGTAACATCTGACTGCCTTTGAGAGCGACCTATCATGAAATGCCTGATGTGCATATATATACACACACATATATATATATATATATATATATATATATATATCCTTTTAAAATCATCATATACATACGCCTATGTGGGCCTCATCATCATCATATCATACCCCGGCCATCATAAGACTCGGTAATATCATATCCAACTGATCAGTGGTTGCACAGTAGGTGCCGTACCCGGCCGACTATAGCGCAGACTCGGTAGTGTAAAATAGATTCCGACTATAGCGCGGCTCAGTAGAGTAAAATAGATACATATATATATAGTTGCACAATAGGTGCCATACCCGGCCGACTATAGCGCGACTTGGTAGAGTAAAATAGATAATGCATGCTGGACTCATTGGAATCACACTTCCAACCTTTCGGAGTGGCGTAAGGTCAAAGAAGTAACATCAACATCAATCCTCCCATAAGAGGGAAAACAATATAAGTACTACTACCTTCTAAGAGTAGAGTATCTTTGGAGGCTCGTTCACTGCATTATGTATAATCAGAGTCGTGCAAAAGAAGGAAAGGGACAGTCTCACATACCTTGTATATACTTCCCAATCTCAAGCTATGAAACTTCCACTACTCCTTAGTCTACAATAAGAGAAAGGACACTACCGTTATTGTTTAAGCATCGTAACTATTATGTATCAACTGTAACCTATTTTGCGAGGAAACAGATAGCACCTCCCCTATATATATGACTTCCCACAAGTTACCACAATCACCAAACAGCCCAAACAACATCAACAATAATCATATTAAGTCTCCCAAAACAGTCCAACAACCAACAATTACTAGCAAGCCTTTCGACGTATATCTCACAAGTTCTAACTTAAACGACTGAGCCGTAACTTGGATAATCTTAAATACATGTCAGTAAGAGGTTACTTACCTTTAAACAGAAAGAACAACTCCAATTGGCCCTTAATTGACCACGAAATATCACTTCAATACTGCCACAAGAACAAGGAAGCGAAGCTAGCAATCAATTAGCGTTTCTCGGTACTACAATCACTTTAGAATGCTTGAAATTACCTAAGGTTGATATTTAAACTTGAGGGGGTATTTTACAGAACACAACCAACTTAAAACAACCTTCCGCGTGAGCTGGAACAACACAAAAATCAGCAACAAGAAGAGGGAATAGGAACTTACTAGCGCCACGGGATTTCTAACACTTGATTTGTGTTGTTTGCCCTTTGTTTTGGTCTTGGATCATGAGAGAACCTTGAGAGGGTGTTCCTAGGGTTCTAAGCTCTGAATATACTGAAAAAAATGACTTAAAACGAGGTTGAGGCTTATATATATATATATATATATATATATCCATATGTCTTAAACCGCCTATGTGGGCCCCATAGAGAGGTGCTTGGCGCAGTCTCGCGAAAACGAAAATATCTCCCAATTCTGAGATCGTATTGACAAACGGTTTGATGTGTTGGAAAATAGACTCATAGATATTTAATTTGATAGGTAGATCACCCCGTAATTCCTTGTAAGTTTGGAGAAAATCTTAGAAACATTTGACCTAATGTATAAGTACAAGTATGAACCTAAGTTGTGACAACCTTTGTCGACTTTTGTTTCATAACTCGTTTGACTTCAATAATTATGAAACGAATATTATATGATTCAAATACCTTAAAACATGACCTCTTGGTAATGTTAATCACCTCTCGATTTACCCAAAAATACGAGTTACAATATCCTTCATTCGTCTATCTTCTAATACTTGTTAACCACCCTTATTCACCCTTGCATCCTTTAAGACCAATAGGACTAAATTCTTATTATCTCAAAGGTAATCTCTTCTCGGACCTATGAATACTATCTTACGGCGTAAACTAACGTATACAAATATGGGTCGTGACAATATTATTTGATCTCCGTTATCTACAAAGAATGCGTATGTCCCTTATGAACTGTGTTACGAGCCTTCGTACTCATTTGACGATAGAATTTTTTATTTCCTGTCTTATTTATGTTGTCTTCTTATTTTTGGACTTGTAATAAATATCGGAGTCGACCACTCGCCACTATACTTACTGAGAACTAAAGTTTTGTACTCGTACTACCGTTCTGCAAATTTTTTGCAGGTTCTGAGGATGTTATTAGTGGTATTCACCTCGTGGAGTAGGAGATCTCTTTGGAGACTTCGTGGTGAGCTGCTTACTCGATCTAATCTGCGGCACATGGAGTACCCCTCCCTACTTAACTATTTTTATCTATCTATTTCCTTTCTGACAGACATTCTTGTTCAAATGATACTCTTTATTATTTTTAGATGTACGTGACACTGTGACACCAGGTTTTGGGCAATATTAGACAATTGTGATTGTGTTTAGACCCTTTCTCAGATATTTATGTTTATGATATTTATTTTGAGACTATTCTCACATTCATATTATTTTTACGATCTTGTTACAATTTAAGTAATATGCTTTAATTATTGTTCATTGAGTGTTAGCTTGCCTAGCAAGCGGGTTAGGCTCCATCATGACTTTTGTGGAACTTTTGGTTCATGATAGCTTAGAACCACATGAGCTTATATGAAGTTTATCTTAGTACCAGCGTGAGGTCATGGTAGTTATGCAGAGAAAGTTATTCTTGGTTCGTGAATAATGTGGTTATCGGTTTAAGAAAAGCGGAGGAGGTTACCAACGATGACTAGATAATATGGGTATGTGTTGTTATTGTTCTTGGACTAAGGTACATTCCGGGATTAGTTATGACTTAAGAGGGGTGACATCAAGGATAGCTTGGGCAAGAAATTTCCCAAATATGTGATGCACTGCACCTGACTGATATATCAAGATTATTGGCTGACTCATGTTGTTTTTCCATCTAGACATAATGTTTAATAGGAAAATATTCACTCGGTTACCTTAGGGAAAGCTTACTCCTTTCGAGGGGATGATGAGAAAATGGGACACAAGTTGTTCGGCATGCTAGGTTACGCATCGGGGACTTAAAGTAAAGTAGGTGACTCTCAAAAATAGTTCTAGTGCATTCAAGTTCTAAGATATGATACTTAATGATATACCTGATGCTTTGCTTGTTTGGGAATTTGAGACTGTCAGTGGATAGTGCTAAAGACTTGGATATTTCTATATCAGTGTTGATTTGACCTTGCGGGATTAGAGAGATAAAGTACGAATTTTGAATTTAGTTCAAGGCTCTTAAGAGTGAACTTTTCGTCTTGAGGTACTTTATTGTACGTTAAGAGTGATAAAATGGCCCATGGATATTATGATGACGTATTTTAATTTTTGGATTATTTGGTGTTGTTTTAGGTTGAATATCATAGTGTTTTTGGAAATAGAAGTGATGCCTTTAAAGTAGATAAAGGGTAATTCTAAATAATTCAGGTTAGCATATAAATGGCTTGACAGGTACTGTAAAAGAAAGGATCGATTTATCTTGTACATTGGGTATTACATACACTTTGTGGTAAGACTATTGGGTTTGGCAGTCTACATGACTTGGTTGACTTGGGGAGATTCAGTTCCAATGGCTTGATTACATGCATAAGAGGTTCTAAGAGCTCGAGATTGTTTGGACCATGACCTTAATATTGATGCTACATATAGCCTTAGAGAGTCATTGCACGTCTATTATGTGCCTCACAGGTTGAGTAATGTTGTACACTTCCAAGGAAATAGGGCGCTTTGGAAGAGAACTGTCCTATTATGGAATTTGAAGTTGGTAACAAATTCCTTGTACTTAAGATATGATGTTATTATTGAAATTGTCACGCCCCGATCTCAGGGAGCGCGGTCGGCGCCCAATCGAGATAACCCCGTCGAGAAAGCCTATACAATACCTTCTACCTGAACTAACTCAGGATAAATAGAAGATCTACTTTATTAATTACACAGTGAGGAGGATCATGTGAACAACACCAATTCATTATCATTAGTTACATCATTTATAAGTTTCAAAATGCATACACTTTCATGGTTTAATGTGGATCGTGGTACAAATACAACACACCAACACCAATGTACAACCCACAATATGTCTACGGAGCCTCTAATAGATATAAAAGAGTATGATGATACTGCCGGCAACAATGCCCTGGCTATACCTCAAAACATAATATATAAGGACAAAAGATACACGACCTCGAAATGAAGTGGGGCTCACCAAGTCAGCTGGAAAGAAGGTGTACTACTATTAATGATCAAAGCCGCCTGCTGTGGAACTACCTGCATCCATTAAAGATGCATCACCCCCGGCAAAAGGGACATTAGTACATATGGAATAGTACTAGTATGAAAGACTAAACACCCTCTCAATAGAACGAATGAAAAAACAAGGTACAACAATCATAAAAATCAATGGGAGTCTCAAACAATACCCAAAACATCCAATTAGGAACAAGACATGTTTTCAATTAATTTTCATATTTTAGGTTGGGAGATCTTAGCAGTGATATGCCACCGTGATTTTTAGCATGGAGTCCGATCACGGCCCGATCATCTAGGCCGTCCAAATACATCAACCACAATAATAATCATTATCTCAATATTTCAAGCACAATCACCACCATGTGTGTGGCACGGCGTCCGATCATGTTATACCCTATATTTCCTTACGTAAAAAGTGCGTCGTAAGCAAACTAATGTAAGAAAAAAAAATGAGATCGTCTTTGGAAGTTCATAAAGCAAGTTATTATGTTACCTTAGACGTTACAAACATTGAAGATCATGAATAACAAGTACAAGAGGGTTGGAAGGTTAAGAAGCTAAAGGAATTCAAGTAAATAATGGTTCGTCGAAAGCTGACAAGTTGGAATGTTATAACCCATACATTTGTGGGGAGATAGGGTTATTAGCATGATAAGAGGGTTATGATATGATTTATTTTGATTTTATTATAGTCATGTGCTATTTTTTAAAGTCAAGCGATTGTGGAACAAAAGTCGATGAAAGTCATCACATGTTACGTTCATAAGTTTTACTGAAACTTGGGTCAAATGTAGCCGTGATTTTCTCCCAACATACTTAGAGTAACAGGGTGTTCTACAAATCAAATTGAAGATGTATGAGCCTATTTCCTACCCCATTACACAGTTTGTCAATACGACATCGGCGTACATAGATATATATACGTTTTTGCGAGACTGCGCAGACTGCTAGGTGACAACTAGGTGTGTCACCTACTTGCTTAAATGAGAGGATTATATATGTCCAAATATAGACCAGTTCAGGTCGTCCAAAGAGACCTTTTAAAGGCCTATTCGCTTCATATATTACACTGGTAATAGGGCATAAGAACCAGACATAAACCCCTGCAAAAATCTTCCCAAAAAATTACACACAACCCTTAATTGATTTTGTCTCCTTTTTAAGTTCTAGTTGGAGGAAAAACCTAGAGTTTGAAGAACCAAGATAGGAGTTGAGGTATTTAACAAATAAGGTAAGTTTACTGCTCTCTTTCATTTATTTTTCTTCTGGAAATGTATGGGAAGACGTTCTATAATTGTAAAAACTCACGGGACGGCGATTGGAAGCCGTGAGTTTGAGTTCTTCAGCTTGTAGTGGATTGTTTTGTGGGCTGTTTTGTGTTGCTGTTGGATTGCGTGTTTTGCTACTGTTTTAGGGAGTTTTGGAGGAGTAAGGTTGTGGAGAAACACCACATATATGCAGGATGGTGGGCTGGTCATTCATCATAACATTTTTGTGTTGTTTGACACTACTACGGTGGTCGTTTAGTGTACGAAGAGATTGGAATGTGTTGGGCTGTTTTTAGTATTTTGTGGTGTATATAAGGTTGGAAAATATTGTACATATATTGTTATTGTTATGTTCTTGTGTTGTTGGTGTCATATTGAACTTGGAGGAAGTAAAGATTATAGGGGAGATGCTGCCCATTTTAATATAAAATAAGCCTATCACTCGTTATGCGATAGTTGTACCTTTTGTAACTTAATGATAGTATTATTATCGTTGTTATAGATTAGGGTGTGAAGAGACAAGTTCAATGTGGTTATTGGAAATATTGTGTTAAGGTATGTTAAGGCTAAGCCTTTCCTACATTTTGGCATGATCTCGTAACTACATGTGTTTGATAACGAGACATAAAGAGAAGTTTGTATTCCTGAATCTATGTACCTTATCCTAGGCTCATAAGTTATAGTATTCTCCCTTGTCAGCACTTTATATTTAGTTAATTATTGTCTTCTTCTGGTCAAGAGAGCAGAAGGTCTATATGTATATATACACACGCATAGTATTACAGTATTTTTACCACTATCGAGCTATAATCGGTGGGAAGGCCCCTATTGTGAAACCTCTGATCAGATGGTAAGTTATATACCAAGCCAACTTTGGCCAAGCACCTATGAGCGAGCCTAGAATGGCCGAGATATACAACCTAGTATGGCCGAGCGACTATGAGCGAGCCTACTACGGCAGAACAGTTATACGTTCTGAGACTTATAGGGCCGAACAACTATTTTACTTACTAGATTGAAAGAGTTGAGTCAATATCAGTAGGTAAGTATATCTCTAGATCATCTTTGACTCCCATTTACTTTCAGTTATTATATTATCAGTTTAGTTTCAGCTTTCAGTTATTCTATTGCCTTACATACTCAGTACATTATTTTGTACTGACGTCCCATTTCTGGTGACACTGCATTTCATGCATGTAAGTTCGGATAGATAGCCTAGTAGACCTCCTCCGTAGGTGCTGTCCGTGATCAGCTTGATCGGTAAGCTCCACGTCCTTTGGAGTTGCTGGGTATAGGGTTTTGAGTACATATTGTGTATATATGTATATATTATGGGTAGTCGGAGCCCTGTTCCGACCACAGTATATCCATCAGTAAAGGCTTGTGGCCATATTCTGTCAGTTAGTGCAGTATATTGGTGTTGTAGGCCTTGTATGTATATTTTAGTTGGTTTGTCCGCTGTAGTAGTTATGACGGCCTTGTCGGCCCAGCTTTATATTAATGTTCAGTCATAGCTCGTTTCCATACAGTTTATATTTTGTCTCGCAAATTGTCTTGCAATGTGGTCCTATGGCAAAGTATGACATTGTATGTTCAAAGTCCCTCAGTCGCAAGTTTGTACGCTAGGTTAAGTGAGGCAACGGGTGCTGATCTCGCCCCCACAGGTTCGGGGCATGACAAATATGGTATCAGAGCAGTCTATCCTAGGGAGTCTACAAGCCGTGTTTAGTAGGGTTTTATTTATAGATATGTTGTGCACCACATTATTTAAGCAGGGAACTACAGGGCATTTAGGAGTTGTTACCCTTCTTTAAAATCTAAATCATGCTGAAGAACTGAGTCATAGGAAATTTGAGTTAAGCTTACGTATTGATGTTTGCATACAGAGATGATGTTGACTAGGAATACTACGGCTAGTCAAAGGAGAGATACAACAGCGGGTGAGGGGATCAGCAAGGTACCTCCAGTAGATGGGGCCCAGTCTGAGACCCAGAGCGATACCCATACTTAGCCATTACCGGCTCCTCCACCGCCAGAGGAGATTCCTAGGGATACCGTACATCCAGTTCCCCATCCACTTACGTTAGATCGGGACTTGAGGAGTGTTGTACATTTGTTGACATAGTTGGTAGCTACCTAACGGCAGGCTAGGGCATCAACTAGTGCAGGGTCTTCTAAGGGGTCTGGGAGTTCAAGGGTCCGAGAGTTTATTGCTTTGAGTCCCCCAGGGTTCACAGGGACATATCAGAAGGAGGATCGCAGGATTTCATAGATCAGCTTCACAGGATCTTTCGGGTTATGCACGCCACGAAGAAAGAGGTAACTGAGCTAGCAACTTTTCGACGCCGAGATATAGCCATCCTTTGGTACGAGGGATGGAAGAGGTCCATTGGACGTGATGCACCTCTGACAATTTCGGAGAATTTATTAGATGCCTCCCTTGACTAGTACTTACCGCGGGAGATCCAACAGGCTCAAGTCTATCAGTTTTTAGCCCTCAAGCAGGGCAATATGAGTGTTTGAGAGTATAGTCTCTGTTTTGACTCATTGGCTAGATATGCTCTATCCTTAGTTGCTACTATGCGGGATAGGATCCACAAGTTTATTGCAGGGTTGGCCCCAGAGTTGACCGAGGCATGTGCCACTGTTGCATTGAAGGGTAGTATGGTTATCTCCCAGATTCAGGCATTCGCCTAGAATATAAAAAGGGGCAAGCATCGGCAGCAGGGTATAGAAAGGAGTGAGCAAGCATACCGTAAGAGAATGAGATTTGCCAGGTCTCAGGAGCAGTCTCAGGTTGTTATAGGCCCTAGTACTTCGGACGGCCACCTATGCCTCCACCACCTCAGTTACAGGGTTACAGGTATGACCGCTATACTTTGTCAGGACCAGGTGAGAGCTCATGCACATCGGGTTTGCAGCGACAACAAGGTTCACAGCAGTCATGGTCATTTCCGCCTAGGTGTGGCATCTGTAGTAGAGGACATTTGGGCCAATGCCGAGTAGGTTGCGATGCTTGTTATACATGTAGGCGTCTGGGGCATATGATTTGAGATTGCCCGAATAGAGATTCTAGGGGTATGGCACAGCCAACGAGTTCATTAACAGGATCATCTGTGTCTATGCATCCTTCAGGGCGCGAGTCTTAGTCTTCGGCTGGTAGGAGTCAAGGCAGAGCTAGAGGTTCTAGTTCAGGCGGTAATCCGAACCCTATCTATGCATTAACGGGTCAACAGGACCAGGAGTCTTCATTAGACGTTGTGATAGGTATATTGACTATTTTCTCTCACGATGATTATGCCTTGATAGATCTAGGATCTACTTTATCATATATTACCCCATTCATCGCAGGAAAGTTTGGTATAGTGCCTGAAATACTAAGTGATCCTTTTGCTATATCTACACCGGTCAGAGAATCGACTATTGCTAGACAGGTTTACCGAGGTTGTATGGTGACAGTTTGTAGTCGTCAGACCTCAGCCGACAGTTTGGGCATGGACTAGTTTGCAGCTTGCTATGCCACAGTTTATTGCCGAGCAAAGGTAGCTAGATTTCATTTTCTAGGTGAGCCAGTCCTTCAATAGGTATGCAATACAGTGACAACCAGACGTAGGTTTATTTCCTATATGAGGGCGGGGAAAATGATTGCCAAAGGGTGAATTTATCATATTGTGCGAGTTAGAGATCCTGATGCTAAGATGCTTACTCTTTAATGTATTCCAGTATTCAGAGAGTACACAGATGTCTTTCTAGATGAGCTTCTAGGTATTCCTCCAGAGCGAGAGATTAATTTAGCATAGATTTTCTTCCGGGAACTCAACCAATATTCATCCCTCCGTATAGGATGGCACCTGCTGAATTGAAGGAGTTGAAGTAGCAATTAAAAGATTTGCTGGAGAAAGGTTTCATCTAGCCTAATACCTCACCTTGGGGTTCCGTTACTATTTGTGCGGAAGAAAGACGGCTCGCTGAGGATGTGTATCGATTATAGGCAGCTAAATAAGGTAACAATTAAGAATAAGTATCCACTTGCAAGGATCAATGACTTGTTTGATCAGTTGTAGGCGGCTAATTGATTTTCAAAGATAGATATGAGGCCGGGCTACAACCAGGTCAGAGTTCGGGAGAAAGATATTCCGAAGACAGCCTTCAAGACCTGATATGGCAGTTTCGAGTCCTTTGTCATGTCTTTGGGTTGACAAATGCACACTCCGTATTTGTGGACTTGATGAATGGTCTATTCCGGCCATTTTTAGATCTGTTCGTGCTAGTATTTATTGATGATATTCTTTTTTATTCATGTTCAGAGGAGGAGCATGCAGACCACCTGCGAGCAGTACTCCAAACCCTCCGTGATCGTAAGTTGTATGCTAAGTTTTCTAAATGTGAGTTCTGGTTGAAGACTATAGCATTCTTGGGGCATATTGTATCCGATGAAAGTATAAAGGTAGACACTCAAAAGATCGAGGCCATGAAATCTTGGCCTAGACCTACCACTGCGATAGAGGTTCATAGCTTTCTAGGCTTAGCAGGGTACTATCGGAGGTTCGTATGGGGTTTTTCTTCCCTTTCAGCACTATTAACGAAGTTGACGTAGAAAGAAACTATGTTTTCAGTGGACGGCGGCTTGCAAGAGGAGTTTCCAATAGCATAAGAACATGTTGACCTTAGCACCAGTTCTAACACTTCTAGAGGGTCCAGAGGCTTATGCCGTGTATTGTGATGCCCCGGATGTTGGGTTAGGATGTGTCCTGATGCAACATGGAAAGGTAATTGCGTTTGCTTCAAGGCAGTTGAGAAAGCACGAGAGGAATTATCTGACACACGACGTCGAGTTAGCTGGGGTTGTCCATGCACTTAAGATATGGCGGCATTATTTATATGGTGTTCATGTTGATGTATTGAAAAATCATAAAAGTCTGCAATATATCTCCAAGCAAAAAGAGTTGAATTTGCGAACAGAGGAGATTGCTAGAGTTATTGAAAGATTATGATGTTAACATTCTCTATCATCTAGGAAAATCTAATGTTGTAACAAATGCCTTAAGTCGCCAGTCTATGGGTAGCTTAGCACATATTGAGGCTGAGAAAAGAGAACTAGCTTGAGAGATTCATCAATTGGCTTGTTTAGGGGTTCGGTTAGTAGATTTTGACGAAGGTGGAGTTGTACTCCAAAACATTGCAAAATCATCTCTCATAGCTAAAGTTTAGGAAAGGAAGTACGAGGACCCAGAGTTGGTCGAGTTGAGAGAGCAAGTTACGCAGCAGAAGAAGCCATTGTTAGATCACAAGGAAGATGGGGTTCTTAGATATAGGGGCCGTTTGTTGTCTCAGATATAGCAGTGCTACGAGACAAGATTATGTCAGAGGCACATTATTCATTGTACTCCATTCATCCTGGTTCGATGAATATGTATCAAGACATTGAGGATGTGTACTGGTGGAACGATATGAAGAAGAACAATGTTGAGTATGTCGCCTAGTGTCCTAGTTGCTAGCAAGTGAAGGCAGAGCACCAGAAGCCCGAAGGACTAATGCAAACAATTGAGATCCCGGCGTGGAAATGGGACGCGATAAACATGGATTTCGTCACGAGTTTTTCTCGTTCTCATCATTAGTTCAGTTCTATATGGGTGATAGTCGATAGGCTCACGAAATTATCCCATTTCCTGCTGGTTAGATCTATATATACAACCGAAGATTATGCGAAGTTATATATTAAGGAGATAGTGCGGCTACACAGAGTACCAGAATCTATTATATCTGACCGTGGGGCCCAATTTACAACATATTTTTGGAGGTCATTTCATAGAGGTCTAGGGAAACAAGAGAGTCTCAGCACAACTTTTCATCCACAGACTGATGGACAAGCTGAAAGCACAATTCAGTCACTCGAGGATATGTTACGAGCATGTGTTTTGGATTTGAAAACAAGCTGGGATGAACATCTACCTCTTATCGAGTTTGAATATAATAACAGTTACAAGTTTACTATCCAAATGGCTCCGTATGAGGCTTTGTATGGGCGTAAGTGCAGATCGCCTATAAGGTGGTTTGATGTTGGAGAATCTGGGATACATGGGCCAGACCTGGTTCAACTGGCCGTAGAGAAAGTAAACCTTATTCAGGAGTGATTGTTGACAGCTCCGAGTCGTAAGCAAACTAATGTAAGACAAAAAATGAGATCATATTTGGAAGTATATAAAGTAAGTTAACATTTTACCTCGGAGGTTACAAATATCGAAGATTATGAACAACAAGTACAAAGAGGATTGGAAGGTTAAGAAGCTAAATGAATTGAAGAAAATAACGGTTCGTCGAAAGTTGACAAGTTGGGAGTGTTATAACCCGTACTTTTGGGGTGAGATAGGGTTCTTAACATGATAAGAGAGTTATGTTATGATTTATTCTAGTTTTAAGATAGTCATGTGTTAAGTTTTGAAGTCAAGCGAGTTGTGGAACAAAAGTCGATGAAAACCATCACATGTTACGTTCATAAGTTTTACTGAAGTTTGGGTCAAATGTAACTGTGATTTTCTCCCAATATACTTAGCGTAACGGGATGCTCTACAAATCAAATGGTTGATTTATGAGTTTATTTTCTAACCCATTAAATAGTTTTTCATTATGGCATTCGAATTAGAAAGATATATGCATTTTTGCGTAACTACGTAGAATACTAGGTAACAAGTAGGTGTGTCACCTACTTGCCTAAATGAGAGGATTATATATGTCAAAAAATGGGCCAGTTTGGGTTGTCCAAAGAGAGCTTTTAAATGCCTATTCCCTTCATATATTACATAGGACATAAGAACCAGACAAAAACCCCTGCAAAAATTCTCCCAAATATTACACCCAAACCCTAATTGATTTTCTCTCCTTTTCAAGTTCTAGTTGGAGGAAAAATCTAAAGTTTGAAGAACCAATATAGGAGCTGTGTTATTTAATAAATAAGGTAGTTTTAATGATCTCTTTCATCTTTCTTTTTTTTTTTTATGCTGGAAATGTATGGGAAATCGTTCTATAATTGTAATAACTCACGAAACGGTGATTGGAAGCTGTGAGTTCGAGTTATTCATATTGTAGTGGATTGTTTTGTGTTGCTGTTGGATTGCGTGTTTTGATACTGTTTTATGGAGTATTGGAGGAGAAAGGGTTTGGAGAATCACCACATAGATGCTGGGTGGTGGACTGGTCGTTCGTCGTAATATTTTTAGGCTGTTTGACACTACTACGATGGTTGCTTTGTGTATAAAGAGATTGGGTTGTGTTGGGCTATTTTGTAGCATTTTGTGGTGTATATAAGGTTGGAAAATAATGTGTATATGTTGTTATTATTTTTTTCTTGTGTTGTTGGTGTTATCTTGAACTTGGAGGAAGTAAAGATTATAAGGGAGATGCTGCCCGTTTTAATATAAAATAAGCCTATCGTTCCTTATGCGATAGTTGTACCTTTCATAACTTAATGATAGTATTATTATTGTTGGGGGATTAGGATGCGAAGAGACACGTTCAATGTTGTTATTGGAAAGATTGTGATAAGGTATTCTAAGGCTAATCCTTTCCTTCATTTTGGCATGATGTCGTAGCTACATGTGCTTGATAAAGAGGTATAAAGAGAAATTCGTATCCTGAATCTATGTACATTATCCTTGTCTTATAAGTTATAGTATTCTCCCTTATCGGGACTTTACATTCAGTTAATTATTGTTTTCTTCCATTAAAGAGAGCAAGGGGTCTATAAATATAGATATAAATATATATATATATATATATATACACACACACAAAAACACACACACATATTATATATATGTATAGTGTTATAGTATTTTCACCACCATCGAGCAATAATAGGTGGTCAGGCCTCTATTCGGCAACCTCTGATCAGATGGTAAGTTATATAGCAAGCCTACTATGGCCAAGCACCTATGAGATAGCCCAGAATAGCCGAGATACAGAGCCTAGTATGGTGGAGCGCCTGTGAACGAGCTTACTACGGCATAGCAGTTACACGTTCCGAGCCTTATAAGGCCGGACAACTATTTTACTTACTATATTTAGAGAATTGAGCCAATATCAGCAGGTAAGTATATCTGTAGATCATCTTTTACTCCCAGTTACTTGCAGTTATTATATTATCAGTTTAGTTTCAGCTTTCAATAATTGTACTGCCTTACATACTCGGCACATTATTTTGTACTGACGTCCCATTCTTGGGGATGTTGCATTTCATGCATGCAGGTTTGGATAGATAGCCCGGTAGACCTCCTCCGTAGGTGGTGTCTATGATCAGCTTGATCGGTAAGCTCCATATCCTTCGGAGTTGCCGGGTCTAGGGTTTTGAGTACATATTGTGTATATATGTATATATTATGGGTAGTCGGGGCCCTCCCGACCACAGTACAATCATTAGTAGAGGCTTGTAGATATATCCTGTCACTTAGTGCAATATGTTGGGCTTGTGGGCCTTGTATGTATATTTTTGTTAGTTTGTCAGCTATAGTTGTTATGACGGACATGTCGCTCCACCTTTATATTGATGTTCAGTCACAGCTAGTTTTCGTTCAGTTTTATATTTTTCTTCTCAAATTGTCTTGCAATGTGGCCCTATGGCCAAAGTATGACATTTTATGTTCTGAATCCCTCAGTCGCAAGTTGGTATGCTAGGTTAAGTGAGGCACCAGGTGCCGGTCTCGTCCCCCAGGTTCGGGGCGTGACAAATCACGACCCCACCGGCTAGGCCATCTCACTAAAATGTTGTGTGGATCAATATCATCCTTTTCTAGCAATCATCTCACCCCAATAAAGGAGAATATTCTCACCACATAAATCTCATCCCAAATAAGGGGAATATTCTCATCACATCAATCTCATCCTACGCCGGCACATGTAGTTTGGGGGTTAGGTCATTTCAACTTACCCTTCCTCGGTGACTAACGATACTTAAAAAGTGTTGATTTATTTTAAGGATTTACAGCTCATTTCGATTTCTGTTACACGTCTCTTAATTTCATAGGCACTAATGGCCCCAAATGTAATATTATTCTTAGCACGTTGGCCGTGTTTCATATTTCATGCTCACCTTTTTCTCTTTCAAACCTCATCCCAGATCATCAACAACAAAGCAATTGTATTCAAGACTTTAGGTACACATGCGAGCAAATCAGAGTCTTAAACACATTGAGATTTCTTACGTAATTCAGCATAATAGCTTTCAATGCAAACATGACTTGAAGTTATAACATTTAGATATGCAACCCATACTTTGAACACATTCTCAATTAGTAACATATCATAACAAGAATATTTGGATTACATATTGAACACATATATCTTTTGACACAATGCTTATTCGGAAGAATCAATTTATAATGAGCAACACGGGACTTACAAGGACATTGTGGGGTTTAATTCTAAATGAGAATCTTAGCCAACATACCTCTCTTTGAGCTTTCTTTAATTCACTGCACAGTTCCAGAAATCCTAGCAACTTTGATCTATTTAGAGACATGATGAAAATTGAACCACAATTAGGAATATATTCATGGGTTCATCCCACTTAAGCATTTTATCAAGCACGAGGGGTGTATTAAGATTTTAAGGTCCTCCTATGGTGGGTTCCTTCATCTCACTACCCAAAGTCTACCTAATTGAGCTCAACAATCTACCCACAACCCATAATAGTGCATGCATGCATAATGAAAAACTCCCACACCCAAGAATTCCTTTCCTCATTACTTATTTTAACTAAAATCGCGAAATTGAGTGCCAGGGAGTAGAATCTTACCTCCAGGCTGAAGACCTAGACATGGGAACTTCCCCTCTCACTCAGTGGCACTTCGTCTCTCTAGAAATATCAGAGTTTTGCTTCAAAGGTAGACCTTTACATCTATATATCGAAATAGGGTCGGGATATAAAATTAGAAAAATAAAATCCAATGCAAATCTGTGGCCACATAACACTTCTGCGGTCCGCAAAATGGACCGCATAATGGGCCTCCGGAATAGGGCATTTTCTGCTTGACTCTATGACAGGTCTACGGTTCGTAGACCAATTCTGCGATCGCATAATGCGCTGCAGAGCTCCCCTCCAGAATTTTTATGTTGGATTTGCGATGGATTGTGCGGTTTACGAAATGATTATGCTGCCGCATAATGGTCCTAAAATTAGCTCAAGTTTCTGCTTTATTCTACGGTGGATCTACGGTCTGCAGATCAGTTCTGTGATCGCATAATGGACCCCAGAAAAGCCCTACACTACATTCATCAACACATAAGTCCACCTTGGTATCACGAAACACCAGGTTCTAGGTGAAATTTTATGGGGCCTTATAAAAATAGTGGATAATATAAGACTAGGATTGAATGGTAAGGGTTGCGGTTCATCTTTGGGCGGAAGATCTTGAGTTAGAGGAAACACAAGAGATTTAAGTAGACAAGGTGGTTTTATACATGTCCTCACATTCATTTAAGTAGACAAGTTAGAGATCACTAGTATGAAGGTTCTTTCATTTCAATAGTGTAGAGATCAGATTTTTCTAAAGGTAGAAGTATCTCGTTTGATGTGGGTAGTGATAGGTTGTTAAGGACTGTAGAGTTGGATATGTGTATGTTATATGGATAACTTGAGAAAATTGGTGCTTGATACGACACATGATCCACAATATTAGAAGTGAACATAATATGTTTCATAAAGGTCATTTGGTTGAGATGTATGGTCTATGAAGTTGTAGGCATTGCTTCTTTGTGGTCAAATGGTAATCAAGTTAAGTACTTAAAAAATTTTACAAATTTGGGTATCCAATGAATTTGGGTTCAACGAGGTTGTATTAAGTCATGTGAGGCTTGTATGGATGGTGGAAGATGAAGGAAAAAAATAAGATAATGTGGTTTCTTGGTACTTGGGTTATTAATGGGTTGCATATATATTAGTGGCTGTGACTGGTTGTGGCAGAGATTACTTGAATATCCGAGTAGAAGTTGGAACAAGTAACTAAAGACGTGTGGAACACTTATTACCTACTTCGGAGGAATTTGTAATCTATTAGAGTGACTACTAGTAGGCCATCAAAACATTGTGATTTATGATTGGTCAAATTTGCTTATACAACACAATGTGTGATCGGGATATAACATCTGAAAGGTTTATTAGATTAGACACTTATTTCAAATCAGAATTGATGCATGTAGTAGTCTATAATGTGATCATGGCGATGGTGCAATGTGTTTTTGGGTACACATACTGGGTTGAGTTGGTATGCTTATCCACTATGTGAACACGATTTGAGTAGGGTATACCGATTGTCAAAAACTTGTTGGTATGGGATACCATAAACATAAGGATCCATTAGAGTGATCAATTGTTTTTCCATAAATTTGATATATTTTGATAATTACCAGTATGGCACATAATCATCTCGCTTGAGATTCCATGTGGAATTTGATGTGACTTGTTGGTTGAGCAACCTGTACTAGATGAGACAAAGCTAACAGACCTGAATTAGAGCAATCGGCTTTGGAAAAGGTTGGTTTGAAAGAAAAATGTTCTTTGGTAGCTTAGAATAGGAAATAGTTCTTATCAAATGAGGTAAATCCATGACTTGTTACTATGTGGGCAGTTATGAGTTTTTTCAGGTTTCTTTCATCATTAGTAGTACGGAGAAGGCTTGGAATAAGGATATTTGAATTAGGGCATTTTGAGCAGTAATAGGTTTAGCAATGACCAGTTATTGGGACTAAGAGGTGTGACTAAGGATACGAATGATGTGAGATATATTATGTGGTTATGTTTTGGTGTCTCATTTATGACTCAATATAGGCAATTCAAATTGAGTTAATGAATACACATAAGAATTCCAAGTGTTGAAGAATGGTTTATAAGCATATGAGCTAGGGATGATGAATATATCCTCAATTGTGGTGTTGTAACAGTATCATCTGCATGGAGGATGCATGAGACCACCGTCGGAGATGTGTATGATGAATTTTCAAAGTTTCTTGATGGTTTCAGAAAGATTCTTAGCATGTTCGAGGATGAATATATTTTTTGGTAGGGGAGAATATAATGACCTAACTAGTTGTTATAAGTTCTAACATCTCGTCCTATGATTTAAGAATTCTTGTAGGTTCTTTATGTAATTTATGATTTGCGGGTACGTGTGGCACGAGTCCTAAAGGGTTCATCTTGGATAAGGATTTGACTTATGTTGGGGAGCTAGTGGCCATCTTGGACAGCAAGTCCGAAAGTTGAGGTCAACTTGGGAGACCGAGCATGATATGCATAGCAGTTATCCTCACCTTTTCAGCACTTCAAGTATGTCTCTATACTCATTTGAGGACGAATGTTTGTTTTAAGAGGGGGAGGATGTAACGAGCCGGCTGGTATTTTTGAGTATTTTAGCCTCGTTCCCCTTTTTATTGCCTCTTCTATATTAAATTGTGGTTATGTGACTTTCAGGGGTGGTTGGTTTTGATTTTGAGTGAGTTTCCTAGTGAATCAGGACAATTAGTCTCAAAGTTAGAGGATTAAGTTGAAAGAGTTAATCGGACTTTGACTTTTGTGTTGACGACTCTAGAATGGTTTGATGATTGCAATAGCTTTGTATGGTGATTTTGGACATCGGCTAGATTGGTTTAAGGCTTTTTGGTGAAAGTAGGAAAGTTAAAGGTTTGAAAGGTTGACAGGTTTGACCTAGGGTTGGTTTCATTGTCATCGGTTTCCGAATTGTGATTTCGGAAGTTGCTAAAGGTCCTTTATGTCATTTGGGACTAGCGTGCAAAATTTGAGGTCTTTTGGAATTACTTTTGTATGATTCGACACTAGTTTTAGAAGTTGGAGGTTCATTAGTTCAATATGCTTGAATTCGGGTGCTATTCGTAGATTTGATGTTTTTTTATGTGGTTTTAGGCCTCGAGTAGGTTCTCTATGTGTTTCGGGACTTCATGGTATGTTTGGATGGGGTCCCGGGGGCCCCAGGTGCGATTCATATTGATTTCTGATCAACTTTGGACTTGGGAAGATTGCTGAAGAACAACTCACTTCTGGTGTCATCGTACCTGCGGTGGACTTAGCCGCAGGTGCAGCTGGTGGATCGTAGAAGCGATGAGAGGATGGCCAGGGGGAAGTCGTAGGTGGGAATACCTAGGCGGAGGTGCACACTCACAGGTGCTCACTCGCAGGTGTGGCAATTTGTGCGCAGAAGCAGACTTTGAGCGAGTAGTGAGGGACCAAGGTGCGGTCGGCGTGCAGATGCGCGTACTATTCTGTAGTAGCGGAAGCGCATGTGCGCTTTTGTGGACTGCAGAAGCAAAATCTACTGGGCTTTAGTTGAAGTCGCATATGCGGGGTCACAGATGCGACTAAATGTTTGTAGAAGCAGAGTAACTGGGCCGAAATAGTGGAGATCGAGGGTTTTGTTCCATTTTCACATTTTATGTTAGCAAACTCGGTTTTGGATAACGTTTTACGGGGATTTTCACATATTGGATGGGGGTAAGTACTTTTTACTCGGATTTGCTAATTATTCATGATCCTACCATTATTTTTATCATTTAATTAGTGTTTTGAGTTGGAGAAATTGGAGAATTTTGTGAAAACCTCCTAAACTATAAATAGAGAGTTTGAATGTCGATTTGAAATAGGAATTGGATAATTTTAATAAGGTTGTACTCATGTCGGAATGGGTGTTTCGGATTTTTTAAATTTTATCGGGTTCCGAGAAGTGAGCTTGGGGTTGACTTTTTGAGTTGACTTTTTTATTTTCTTTATAGATTGTTATGTTATTACACAGATCATTTCCTATGATTTTTATTTATGGTATTAAGTTATTTTGGCTAGATTCAAGCTGTCCGGTGTTGGATATTCACGGGAAGGGCTTACTAGTGGGTTGATTTAGCTTGTTTGAGGTAAGTGTCTTGCTTAACCTTGTGTGGGGGAACTATCCCGTAGGGTTTGGGTTGAATGTGCTATATGTGTTATATGGAAGACGTGTACGTGAGGTGACGAGTACGTACACAGGCTGTATGTGGTATTTGACCGGTTTGGGTTATTTAGACTCTTTCCATGCCTTTAAATAAATTATTGCAACATGTTATATCATTCATCTATAAACTATCCTTACATGTATTTATCTAACCTTATATACTTTATTTGACACTGTTAACACTTGTTCTACCTCTTACTTGTTATTTTGCTCTTATATGATTTAGGTGAAGTTATTGCGTTCCTTATTGTCTTATTACTTCTTTAATTGTTGAATTACTTTATTTGGAGTTGTTATTTCATGGAATACCTTCTTGTTGAGTTATTGGTGTTGAAGTTGTAAAAGTCGTTATTACATTGAGGTGAAGTTGTTAATTGTTGAGATATCTTTCTTTTTGAGCAATTCAGTTTTATTTTGTTGTTGTTGAGATTCTTGTACACATTGTGGTTGAGACGTGGGCTATTCATTGTAGAAATATAGGTATTGTGGACTTTGTGGCAAGTTGTGGCATAGGAGCACTTGTGGTACGAGTTGTGATCGTGTTGTGACATTGATACACATATGGTGATATAAGCTAGGGGTTGAAATGCATGCGATGAGATAGGTCGGCTTCATATGCATGTTGCTAATAGGGGAACTACTTGAAGCCACGTGGTGAGATATGCTTGGCTAAAATGTGTGTAAATATTTCGGGAAAAGGATTTTCAAAAACTAAATGTAAAGGCTAACGTGGTGTTATAAGGAAAGATTGTTTTTGAAATTGTGAGATGTGCATAAGAGGCAGTATCTCAATTGTGACTCTTGTTGTGCATGTCATATTGAAAAGATTTATTTGTTGACCAAATCTTGTTGCCTTTATTCTTCCATGTCTTATCAATTTTATCCGTATTTGATTATTTTTGGTTCTCATTATGTATTTTCTTCTCGTTGTCTTTTTGGTTAAAATTATGTCATTAGATTACATTACTAATCTGCTTTGTTATCATTCATTTTCCGCTTTCCATTACTTCTCGTTATTATTTTTTTTTACTTTATCATATCCTAGTAGGTGTCTTGACCGGGCCTTGTCACTACTCTACCGATGTTAGGCTTCATACTTACTTGGTACTATCATGGTGTACTCATACTATGCTTCTGCACAAATTTTGTGCAGATCTAGGTACGTTTGTCCGTGCTAGATGCTAGAGATTGATTGGTTAGCTGCTTTTAGGAGACTTCAAGGTATGCTTGCCCCACCGGCATCAGCGTCACCTTGAATTACCTTCTCATTATTGTCATTTCCTTTATCAAACAGTGTTGTAGTAGACATTTTAGAATATTCTCTAGAGCTTATGACTCAGTTCAACCCGATTTTGGGAGCTATTTGTCAGTTGTGTTGTTGAGATTTAATATAATAGTTTTATGGTCTAAATTTGAGGTTTTATTTTTATTTCCGCTATTTCTCTATACATGCTAGGCTTACCTAGTCTTAGAGACTAGGTACCATCACGACATCCTAATGTGGGAAGTTGGGGCATGACATATTCGTCTCGTAGAGTAGGAGTGCTGTTAGGAGGCTTCATGGTGAGCTGCTTACTCGATCCGATGCTTTTGACTAGCTGTGACACCTGGGTTTTAGGAGAGATGTTTTGAGATAGTCGTGGTCACATTTAGACTTTGTTTGGGATTAATAACATTTGATATTTTAGTTATGTCATATTCCGATTTGCTATTTATATTACGAATTATTTAATGGCTTAATAATTGAATTATCTTGTTGATATGAGTATTGGCTTGCCTATCGAGTGTGTACGCGCCATCATTATCTTTTGGTGAGATATTTTGTCATGACAAATTGGTATAAGAGCTCTAAGTTCTAAAGGTCTCAAAAGTCAGGAGTAGGCCCAGTAGAGTCTTGTGGTTCAGTATAGAGACGACAGAATCTATCTGTGAAAGGCTATAGGGCTTTAAGGAACTTCCCTTTTCCCGATTCCTTGTCATGCATTGATTGTTGCCTGAAGCTGAATTTTCTTTTCTACTCTAACAGATAGTGAGAATGCATATTTAGCAACAGTGGACAAAGAATTTCTAGTTGTATCCGTGAGGAGTAGCGCAAGGGTTCCCACCAGTGGTCGCACAGTGGCGGCTAGGGGCAGAGCACTCACCATAGCCCAGGAGCACCCTAAGGCTATATCAGTGGATCACCTTGTAGGTCAGGCAGGGGATCAGTTTGATGATGATCATATTGAGGCCCCTATTCCCACTCATCACCTAGAGGGTTAGTTTCCGCACCGGTATCCAGGAGGCCATGGCTAAGATGGTCAGTTTTATCGATGCTTTGACTTAGGCTGGCGTGGTTCTAGTAGCCCTAATGTAAGGCCCTGTAAAATTTTCTAATGATTTAAGACATTAAGGTGCACTAATGATGAATGGAGATGACATTTTTGAGTGTCGAAGGAGACCTACTAACTTGAACTACATAATTTGTTCATGAAACATTTATGAGGAAGTGATTTGCAACATGTTAGTGAAGTTTAGAAGTGAAAAGGCTTTTGGTCTGAACAAGTTAGAAATGTTAAGTGGAGCAGGGTGTCCTAGGTTGTGCACCCGTTGAGTTTGGACAAGAGTAACTCTCTCAATAGAAAAATATTATCCGATGGATTTTGATTCTACTCTTTCTTTTAGGCCCTAAAAATTTCCTATAAGTGTAAGGGTTTACAGCGCGTCTCGAAATCTCCACTTTTTGTTTTGCATGCCACAGATATCCATGAACGAGGATGATATTATATTAACATGATTTTATACTTATATGAAGGTATGGAAGTCAATGCGGGTCGATGACATATCAAGATATCAAATGAGGGTGAGTGGGGAAACAAGATAAGGAAAAATGGAAACAACTGAGAGCGTGCCTAGGGTCCGTGAATCACGTGGAATGTGGCACGCTAGGCCCCTCGGCAACTTTGAGAATGGATTCGGACCTAGCACGTTACTCCCCCCCCCCCCCCCCCCCCC